>CAJHQP010006754.1:0-36380 GCA_905132765.1 Moricandia arvensis | reverse complement strand
TTGGAAATTATGCGTTGCAATCAGCAATTTATTTTCAGCTTTACATATCAGCTGAAATTTCAAACAACCCTTGAAAAAAAATGCAGAGGATGGTTTAGTGTTTAAGATATTTGCTGAAATCCTAAATCATTAAGTATTCAAATTGAGATCCATGTACTATAGTAGTATTGTTCAAAATCTTAAGTAATATTCATGTATGGCAGCCATATATACGAATCAAACAATACCATCTACAAAGCAAAGTGGCTAAAGTATAACTGATAGATCGAGAGAGTAAGAATTGAAGAAGTATTATTGACTCTCATGAAGATAGTTTACAATATAGATATACTTATATAGAATGACTAAATCTAATCTTACTAATTTATAAATACAACATTATAGATATATAAGTTTCATATTCTAATATATTGATATTTATCTGATTTTGGATTTGGATCAATACTTTTAGATCTCCAATACTCTCTCGCAAGTTCATCACGTGGTAACACGTGCGAGATGAGCAAATCTTCAAAATATCATAGTAGAGATAGCTCCTAGAAGTTGGAGAGTTGAAGGCTCGTGCTTGTGCTTTCTAACAGCAGCCTTTTCTTGATCCGTATATGTAGATGCATAACGGTAGATAGTCATCATGTACTTGGTCATTCAAAACACATACATAGTAGTAGTCAGCTAAAATGTGTCATGTATGCACACCACGATGAACATTAACGGAGAGCTTATGTACAATTGCTTGCATATAAAAAGCATCTAGATGTAGAATTTGAGGCAGCTGGATGAGCAGCAAAAACAGCATCGATAGTGGCACGCAATTTGAAGAGCAGTAGTAACTGAATTAGTGGCAGATTGATGACACATATGCTGTGAATCTTGATGAATAGAAGTAGTAACGAGAGACAAGAAAAACATTAATTTATGAAAAGACATTAATTTGTGAAACATCGATGATGTTCATGTTGCGGAACTAAGGCTTGTGGCAGCTGCGATGTCTTGATGGTAATAAAGATAGTACGGAAGCGCAGCTTTGTTGTCATGGTGAATAGGAACAAAGGCAGATTTGATATGATGTAGTAGCAAATATCTTATCATGAACGCAAATAGAAACTCATCACCTAGTGTACATGCAAGTAAAGATGAGTCCGTTGATACACTCATGGATAATTTGGCATTTTTCTTGAGAAGAAGAGGTCGTGCAACTGCAATAGGAAACCATATAAAGTTTATAGTAATACACTAAGCTTAGAACACTGGTGGAAGCTAGTGAAAAGAATTTTCCATCGTGCTAGAGTAGTAGTGAGAGTATAGGAGCTATTATAGACATTATGTGAAGAGAACACACGATGCGCATGATGAACAACTTGTATAAAAGAAGAAACAATATTTATAACATAAAATTTTTAGGTTCGAAGAATCATTTATATGACTAACCTATTTTTTAAACTAATATGAGAATATTACATTATATATCATGTTAAATTTTGTAATTCTATCAACTGAATTGATATTTATTTGGACCTTTAAGGGGAAATTTTTGTGAATCGATTTCCTAGGATTTCGAATAATAACAGATGCCGAGAGAAAACAAACATGTTGACTTTGTGATAAATGATCGTCAGAAATAATAAGTTGGTATTTTCACTTCATACTTATTATATATGCTATAGAAGAGAACCAGATACCAAGTCATCAATTATCTATTTAATGCACTTCAATATGACAGAAAATTTAAGGAATATGAATGAACAGGAGGACAGACTTATATGATCGATCAAACAATGCCGAGATATCACATGCATTGTTCTAATTCAGTCCGGCAAAATCGTATTAGATAACATTAAAACAGAAAAAATAAAAAATCTGAATCGGATACTTATGATCGATTGATCGAAAGAGCTGGCCTCCCTTGTTGCAAAAACCTTGGAGTACTTGGTGCAAATTAATTCATTTACGTAAATTACGTAAAGATGAAGACGTTACGTATTAACTATATAACCTAACCTAATCATAATATTATCAAATTATAATCAGTAAAAAAAAGTATACTCCACTCCAGCGACGTTGCCATGCATATATATACAGATTTATACTTTCATATAATAGGCATCATCACTCCACATATCTCATTCTCCAACCACACAACAAAAACACCCTTACTAACTCCGTAGAGTTAACGTATATACTGGCGAACGGCGCCGATGACGACAACGCCCCGTTCAGCCGCCGCAAGAGCAGCCGTTCGAACAAGAGTCTCCGGTGGTTCCTCCACCTCCTCTAGGATTCATCCCACCAAGAAGAAGAATCTATCTTACCGAAGAAAATCGATCTTTAATCACTCATTTCGCTCGGCCACCTCTACACCTCAAGAACGGACACGTGTATGCAATCGTTGCTCAACTTAATGACCAGCGACCAAGAAGACGGTGCGGGTCAGTTTAGAGCGTGATGTCAGAGCTAGACGCAGCCGATCTTCGGAAGATGGCGTGGTTGCTGACGTCAAACTCAGGTTACTTCTTGACCATCGCAAGAAACAAGAACGGCTCCCACCGTCTAGGGAAGCTCCTCGGGAAATCAGACGACGTGGACACATTCTTCTTCGCCGCTTTCTTCCGCCGCTTCCTAGACATCATGACCGACAAGAAGGCGTCCACTGTTGTCATTCAAGGGCTTCGAGTTTTCAGCCAGACAATGAAAATGGCAATGTTCCCTACATTCTCGACCACGTGGTTGACTGGCGTGTGACCAACACGGCTGCGTCGCGCTCAACGGTTGCATAACAGAGTTGGATGATCCTTTCTCTAGAGGCTTTTTCTTGTACGCGGTCGTGGTCAACGCCGTCACCTTCAGCCGACATGCTTATGGGAACTTCGTGGTACAACACGTGCTTGACTTGAATGACTTGCATTGCACACGTGACATTGCGATTAAGCTCCGTGGTCATTACGTTGAGCTTTCTTTAAAGAGGTATGGAAGCTACATCGTGGAGAAGCTTTTGAGTACGAAGGAGTCTATGGTTGTGGTGGTGGAAGAGCTTTTGGAGTACGAAGGAAAGAAGTTGGTGAGACTTGCCAAGGGTGAGTATGGTAATTTCGTGGTGTACAAGGCACTGAGAGTCACGCAGGCGGAGAGGGATGATCTGTTTTGGGGTTTGGTGAATAAGCTCAGGCCTTTTATTCATCGCTTGGGTAAGTCTCATACCATTGCAGCATTCTTGAAGTCGATTCATTAGCTTTGCCTCAAACTAGTTAATGCTTTGGTTCTATTGCTACAACATATGCTGAAAGTTCTCAGGTTGTATGGTTTGCTTAACTAAACTCTTGTAGTGAGATTTGTCAATAACGATGGTAAAGAACTAAACCATCTTTGGTGACTAATGAGATCTATTGTTTTCAAATAAACTGCGTTTGAACAACTGAACTGACAACCAAAACGATTGTAAAGTAAATCAGGAATGTGTAGCTAGGAACCAAAAAGCTTGTTGGTGAATTCAATCATTCCCAAATGTAAGGCTTATTTAAAAAGCTTTGGATAAAACAAAACAAAAGATGAAAGGAAAACAGAGAAGAACTCTCTCTTTAGATGTTATTAGAATAGGTAATGAAAGCGGATAACCAAGTGATTACCTGAAACTCAAAAGCAAACAAGAACAAGTGAAGAGAATAGTTAGTGCTTTATAACCAAACCAATCAAGGGTTTAAATTGAGAGTTTCTGTCATAATTAACAGGCCTCAGAGGATGAATCTGATCATGCACCTATAGTGAATCTAAATTGAGGTATATATGGCTCATAACCAGAGAGTGCCTGAGCACAAGCCAATTAAGCATATGTTTGGGGCCTTGAAAAATTATATAATTATTAGAGGTCAATTTATATAGAAATAATTAAGTAGCGATGTTGGTTATGTACTTATAAGAAATAAATAAGTTGAGCAATTCGATTTCTATCTATCACATTTTAAATTTTTAAGGTTTTGGGAAACCAAATAAATAACTGGGCTTTAGACCTAAAATTCTCGGGCAAGGCCCTGCTCATAACACATCAAGCAATATCATATACAACAACAATGGCCAAGAACACAGGACGCAGAGAAATCAAACGTTAGGAATTGAGATTTGGGACACAAAATGCTATTTAAGACATTAATCTGAGAGGACCAAATCACGAGTTGACTGATGAGCAATTAAAAAATGCAGAGAAATCCAAATCACTAATAGATTGATTCGAAACATTACCGCCTGTGTTGTTGGACGAAACTTGGAGTTCTTGGCGTCTTCCTCTGCAGCATCGAACCACGAGACAGACAATAAATAGGCTAACAAAGTCAATGAGATTCTGTGAAGAAGATCGGGCAGATCTGAAAGAGTTACCAGTGAAATCCAGCGGTGAGCTTGGTGATGAGGACGCCCGTTACGGCGAATCCGGTGAGAAAAGGCCAGCAACGTTTCCATTCCCTCTTGAAGAACACTGGCCATGGATCGAACAATCTCATCTCTCTCTCAACAACTTGGGCTCTTGGTGACTGTTTTGCGTAGACAATGAAGGTGACAACAGGTTACAGATACATGACTTATATTCGATCCTAATTCGTTATGGATCAGAGTTTTAATGGGCTTTCCAAACCAGCCCAATAGGTTCCCGTTTTTATCTCTATACATTTGTTGGAAGTCATTTGACAATCCTAAAAACGACACATGTCTTTCTAATTTTTTTTAGGGAAATTGGGAAGTTTGACCTAAAAAACATATAATTTATTGCTTAACAATTTCCCTAATAATTATATACGTGGTGTACATTTATATAATAATTTTGTCTTGCCCATTCCGGGAACCGGTGCAACTTGCAGAAAAATAAAAATAAAAATCTAATCTATTAAATTAGAGTCCTATAACTTTTTGATGTGTGATATTTTTACTTAGATCAACTATTAAAAAATTAATCTAAAATATACATAGTTTAATTATAAAATCCTTTAATATTTTAATCAAAAGCAATTAAACATTTTTTTAAAAAAAATCTAACAATATCTTTTTAGAATTTTTTAAAATTTATTTTCATAATTATTTAATATAATTATAATTATCACTAAAATATAATTATAAATTAACAATAACTCAGTTTTGATTTCAAAACAAGATTTCAAAACATATAAAATATTTTAATTATATTTTTACTGATAATTACAAATTAAATAATTATTTTAAAATATATCTAAAAAAATTTTTAAGAGTTATTTTAAATATTTATTTATATTTTAAATAAAAGATATTAAAATACATCTAATCTATTAAATTTGAGTCATATCTTGTTTTTCATGTGTTATATTTTAATTTTGGACTATTAAACACATGTTCATCTAAATCATTTAGATTACATATATAACATATTTATTTATACATGTAATTTATCATAAATATGTTCAACCAATTTAAATCAAATTAATCATTAATTTTAAACCAACCATAATTATTTCGAAAATAAAATCACATCTATATAATAAACAATTCACATATCTTACATTCCTTAATGTTTATACTTTCAAAAAACTACTCAATTATAAATGAAATCATGTATATTAAATCTAATTTTTAACATATCATATATTCACTAATATACTTTTAAAAAGCATAAAACACATTTAAAATAGATCATATAAAAATTAATTTCCTAAAAGATCTCGAACCATATGAAATGGATGGAAAATTAAGGTTAAAGTTAGTAGGTCAAAGTGACACATTAAAAGTTAGTGTTGGTGTAGACTTCTCGTTGTCACTTTATATACAAATACTTATATTAGGTATTCAGAGCTCTGTGACGACATACGATTCTTCTAAAAGGTAGAAACAACAAACTTAAACAATCTATAAAGTAAAATAAATGTTTAACTATAAAAATTAAAATTAACCGCGCATGCGCGGGTTCTATTCTAGTTTATAATTAAAATAAAAGTAAAAATATTTTCGGTAACTCTTCCTCCATACGTAGCTTTCTCTTACTCTTTTATGTGGAATAGCTGTAACTAACTATTGATCATTTATTTTATGGAATACGTCATCACTTCTCCCATCCGCACATATGAACTTATATATGCCACTGTTATTTTGTAAAAGTACATATTTCTTGTTTCTATTTAATCTAAAATACATAGAAGAGAAAAACATCTTTCTTAGGATTAGGATTCATATTCTCTAGTGATTACTTGATAGGGTTTAGTTTTTGGACGATTGAGGTTAATATTGGAGTAATCATTATCATGTTTCGTGAAGCCATACGCATAGCAACATTTGAGAAAGATAATAGATTGTCTTTAGATTGTAACTATATTTTTACCTTGTCTATTCTATATGTCTCATGTAAAACAGAAATAAATTTATTCGGCATTCAAAATCTGAATTTAATTTATGGAAGATTGAGCTCACATTAGATTAAGGTTTATATTTCTATGTAGGGTATAGTGATTAGTGGCTAAGATTTAGTTTATATTTTCGTGGTCGGTTTAGGGATGATTTTATGTATTGCTTATGGAAGTTTGGAATTTACATTTGATTAGGTTTACATTTCCATGTAGAGTTTAGTGCTTAGTTGATAGGATTCAGTGATTACTTGATAAGGTTTGAGAAACACTGTGCTGCCTTTAGAATGCAATTACTTTTTCACTTTTTCTATTCTATATGTCTCATGTAGAGTGGAAATGAATTAGTTTGGTATTTTGAAATTGAGGTTTAGCTTATGGAAGATTTGAGTTGACATTGAATTAGAGTTTACATTTTTCGTGTAGCGTTTAGTGCTTAGTTAATAGGATTTAGTTTATATACACTTGGGGTTGCCAGTTGGGTAGTATGACATTACGTATGTGTTGAACTTTAGTTCATGATCTATATTATTTTTCTATATAAAATAGCAATGGCTGTAAGTTCGATTCTTTGTTACGTTAACATCGGTTCTAAAACGCGTACACCTATTATCCACTCATCTCGCTGCATACTCTTACATCATATGTGTTAAGTACAGCTGGACTACGCACTCTGTATAGTTTTGTGACTGTTAATAGGGAGTTCATATATCATAAAAAAAACACCACGACACTTACTTTAAAAGTGCATCTGGCTACCTATTACGAAAGACACAGAACCGGATGGAATGACTCCAAAAAATCTGACATTGAATTATGTCAAAATCAGTGCTACTCACCTAATTTGTCACTCAAATATGGCTATTTGGCCGATAAGCCCATTTTAACAGTTTTTATTTTGTATTGTTTTCGGGAAATTAATTGTTGTCTAATTTCTTTAAAGATAAAAATTTAGGATAGCCCCAAAATTTTTTTTTCCACAAAAATAGTTTTCAAAGATAAAAATGACCAAATAGATTTATTAAAAGGTGCAAATATATACTTATACCTCATAGTTAACTAATTTAAACTTAGAATTTAGAGTTATAGAATTGGGTTTTGCAAGTGGGTTTAGAATTTTAAAAAAGTAAAATAAATATTAAAAATTTTCAAAATAAAAATGAATGATTTCGATCAATTTTTTTTCCACAAAACCTTAAAAAACTATTTGAAAAAAAAATTGCATTTCTTTAATCTTCCATTATTAAACTTCTTTCAGTTTTATTAGCGAAACTGTTTTTCCACTATCTTTACTTTCCCACAATCTCAACTTTGTTTGCATCTCAATAAACTGTAAACTCCACATTTAAAAGATTTAAAAGAAACGGTAAACTATTAATTTCAAGTAAACACAAAATATTTTTAACACATAAATTCATTTGTGTAAAAAGATTAAGCTCGCCATACGAATTGCTGGCTAAAGATGTAGAAAAAGAAGACCAAACTCCTCAAGGTCAACATTCATGGCGGTCAACGTCTAACACTCCTCTTATTTAAAGCTCCGTCAAATATTGGTAACTAATGTAATGTTTTTTCATCTTTAATTTGACAACTAGATTTTGACTCACCGGGCGGCATTATCTCTTCTATAAAGATTTTAATTTGTAATATATAAATCTTGAAAATGTCTTTCTTTATAAATCATTTTTATTATTTTAAATTTTTAGCCGAAGAAATATATAATGTGTTAATTGTAGATACATAATATTAGTTATTTTTAATAGCTAGTGATATAAATGTAAGTATAAAATACTTGTTAGTTTAGAATATACATTTTCAACAAAAATTGATATTATCAGAAAATTATTAAAATTTTATACATATTATCAGAAAATTATCAAATAAGAAAATTACTAAAATTGTATACATATTATCATAAAATTGTCAAAGTTAGTAAATAATTTGAACTTTATTTCCCTTAAATTTTGACAAGTTTTGATGGGCTATTAACGACAGATTAGGAGATTCGCCTAATACACATATATACCATTAAAAGAGAATCATTCACATTTTGTGTCATTAATGAAAATTTCATTTTTCTAAAATTACCTTTATTTTTACAAATAATTAATAAAATTTATTAATGATATTTGATTTTTTTGGTTTTAGGCTTGAAGATATATATTTAAATGGATCAATAAACAATGGGCTTACACATACTTATAAAATATGTTACTTTTATTTAATATAAATATTTTAAGTTGAAATATTAGACATATATATTTTAAAACTAAATTAATCAAAAACATAATGACATCATAATATTATTTTCTTAAATCTGTGTATCATAAAATTAAATTTTAAATCTAAAATAAAAAATAAAAAATACAAACTTTTCATAGGCTACTAATAACAAAAATAAACTAATACTACCATATTAATAAGTTTTTATATTGTCATTTTTTATTTGGATGACATAATAAAAATATCATCAAAATCACAAATTTGTGTAATATTAAAAAATAGATGATTAATTTAATAAAAATAAAAAATACTATCATTTTTTATGGGATCATTGGTATCAGATCACTGGTTAATAACGAGTTTTTGGATTTTTACCGGATTCTATCGGATTTTTAATTAATGATTTTTTCATTAAATCTGAACGGATTATATACAAGGTACGTGTCTACCGGTTCAGCGGATCTGGGTCAGATATGAAAACATTTCTTAAAACTCAAAACATTATCTTCAAAAACTTTTAAATTATATGTTATCTAATAAAAAGTTATAAATTCATGCAAATCACTCTTGACCAAATATTTGTTCTATTTCTTTTATTTCAAAGAGAAAAACAAATAATAAAACATAGAAGTTCAATTGTTATGATGTGAAACAAAAATAATAGTAATTTGTAAATTAATTTTGGGTTAATAAGTGAAAACAAACTCGCACATTTTAAGCTCCGGTCAAAATCTAGACAATACCATTAAAAGAAGATCATTTCCAAATTATATTCTTAATGAAAATTTAAAATTTTTCAAAATCACCATTTATTGTATGTCTAAAGTTGATTATTCATTAATGGCATATTGGTCAAAATTTTAAGATGGCCTTGGAAAGCATTAAACTAAATCAATCAGAATGGTACATATTAAGCTCTAAATTATTATTAATGATCTTAATTGGCCATTTGTCTATTTTATAGTATATGACTAATTATGAATCATTTACCCGTACATTTAATTTAGTTAATTTAGTTATACCGAAAATTAAAAGCAAGAGAGTATACCTAACATCTAATGTCTTACGAAGATATGAAAAATTAAGTATATTGTCACGAGAATGTTGTTCCAATTTAAAATCAGAATATTTTTTAAATTCAAATTTTTCATAAGATTGATCTAAATTATTAATAATAAACATTCTAAATTAGTTTTACTGTTATTTTAAAATCTACTATAATTCATTAAATTCATAACAAATGTATAGGACATTTTCACAATTTTGAATAAAAATAGTCTACTTTATATATTTACAAAACTTTATGGAAAATATTATTAATTAACTTTTAACAATTATGGTAAATATAAAATTTTCACAAGTACAAATTTGAAACTTCATTGACAAACATTGTTTCACTTATTTAACAATCATATATATAAAACTTGAGTGATAACTTCAACATTTAACTAATGATCATTTTGTAACATTATATAAGATTTAAATTTTGTTCAATATTCTATATAATCAAATCATATAACTTATGAAAAATATATAGATATAATCAACAAAACAAATATTCACATTTTTTAAGCGCTGGTCCAAAATTTAGTATTAGATATACCCAAAACTTTTTCCTGTCTACTTTATGAATCACAAATGACCGTTCATCTATTCTAAAAAAAACAGAAATAAAGTTAAAAAAACATGTTAACCAATGTTAACATATATTTGAGGACCCTTTATTTGACATAAATACTCGTTGATATTTTGAGGGTGAGACAGGAAATAATATTTTGTTAGTTTGGCGATTACAATATTGAGGGGGATGCATATCTTTTTATATTTATTTGGTTAGAGATTTGAAATTTGATGTATATTTTATTTAGCCGTCTTATAACTAATTTGGTAACAGGTGATTGAGGGCATATATTGCACTTTAAAATATACTAGATGGACTGTCCGCACGCATGTGTAGACATTAATATGATTCATATATTGTATGTATAACTATTATTAAGTAGAGCATAATTCTTCTAGACTCACTCCGTATTTCTTTGTATATCTCTACATCTCATTCATTTAAGTTTTGTATCTCTCTCTCTCAAATTAAGTAGTTTTAGTTGTTTTTTTATAAAACACACAAAAAAAGAAAATTGTAGTTTTTATAAAAATCATATTCCTTTCTTAATTTCATATTTTATAAGTAATTTTATAAAATAAATTTATAAAATTATAGGTTAAAACAATAATTATATAAAATTATACATTTAAAATTATACATTTAATTGTAGATGTATTTCTGTTTGAATAAAAGACGAAGCAAATCAGATATTGGCTCTAAACTTTTTAGTATTATAATTTATTTCATTTTAAGGGATATTGATTTTTAATATTTGTTTTGCTCCAAAGACATCCAGATTTTCAGATTAAACCGAAAAGAATAATGAATCAAATCAAAATTAACGAATATAATGTTTAGTCCGACCTAAAGTCTCATATGTTTTGACTGGTGAACACCTGAACTCACTTTCTTCCTTTACGTGACAATGTTGGAGTCACCAAGGGTAGGGGTGGGACGGATCCGGATATCCGAAAAATTATGGTATATCTAGATTCATGATTTTAGTATCTAGATCCATATTCGTTTCTTTCGAGTATCTGGATTTCGATAGATATTGTGATATCCGCGGATATCCGGGTTAAAATCTGAATCCGTAAAAATAATCAAATTTTTTTTTTAAAAGTACAAAAGTTGATTCTTTGTACGTGTTTACTCTTCAAAGGAATTATTTTTGGACCTTTCTTAAATAATTGATTCTCGATCCTTACACAATGTGTTCCATAACGTGCTTCTAGGTCTGCTCCATATAATACATTAGTAAGTTGGTGGTAGTGACATTGTTGTCCTCTTAACCCTTAACTTCTTTCCCGGGTGAATCTGGCATAAGAAAACACATTATCACCATTGACCTGACAGTCTTTCTTTTGGTGTATGATTTGGGTTTGTTTGTTTATTCTCTACTCCCTTCTTCTTGTTGCATGGTGGAAACACATTATTGACTTGTCAAAAGTTTTTTTTTTATCTATAGTGTGCGATTTGGGTTATGCTTATTTATATACTATTATCTACCCCAGCTTAGCCACTGGTTTTCTTATTTTTTTTCTTGGGAGTTAGAGAATATGGAGAGTTCTCTTATGTTTTGGTTCGTGCTAATTGCAACTTTGGCCATCATTCATAATGTTCAAGCTCAAGACCAACAAGGTATCTTAGTTTATTTATTTTTATTTTATATTGTTGTAACACGGTATCTTATTTTATTATATACGTCCTTTCTTATACAATATCTTTTTTTTCTTTTGCATGACGAATTCTTTTACAAATGTTTTTATGGTTAATATCTTTCACCATGCCTGTTAACACTCAGCAGGATTCATCAGTTTGGATTGTGGACTATCTGCGAACGAACTGTCACCTTATATTGATAAATTTACCGGTCTGAACTTCTCCTCGGACGCAACATTCATCCAGGGTGGAAAAACTGGTAGAATTGAGTCAAATGTGGTGAGTAGATTACTGAAGCCATACACAACAATGAGATATTTTCCAGATGGAATACAGAACTGCTACAATCTGAATGTGGAGAAGGGGCGTACACATCTTATCAGAGCTGCTTTTAGATATGGAAACTACGATGGTCGCGACATTAAACCGATCTTCGATCTTTATCTTGGACCTAATCTATGGGCCACTATAGATTTGGAGACAGACGTGAATGGTACACGGAAAGATATCTTACACATCCCAACATCAAACTTGTTGAAGATTTGTCTTGTTAAGACTGGCGAAACGTCACCCCTAATAACCTCTCTGGAGTTACGTCTCATGGGAAATGATTCTTACATCACTAAGTCTGGTTCCCTGAATAAATATTGCTGGCGTTACCTTAGCAAGTCAACATCTATGCTACGGTGAGTCGACTTGGCTCTTCTTGATTTATTGTTCTGCGCAGGGGCGGAACCAGCTCCATATTTAGATTGGGGCACATGATTTTTTTTCATTATATTTACTTGTAAATCAGAAAAAACATGACATAAACTATCGCTAATTAGTTAAGAAAATTCAAATTTAGTAGGGGGCACATGCCCCCGTGGGTCTACATGTGTGTCTGCCACTGGTTCTGCGTCTATGTTTTATTTTGTACATTTGTGTTGTGATTTGTCACGGATAACCAGTTTCTAAACACAACACTGTTCCCAGGTACTCTGGCGATATCTATGATCGCATATGGGAACCCTACTTTCAGAACGAATGGACCCAAGTTTCCACCACTCTTGACGTGAACAACTCCAACGTATATGCTCCATCGAAAGATGCACTAAAAAATGCTGCTATGCCTACTAATGCCACTGCCCCATTGACTATTGAATGGAGTTCAGCAAATCCTGATGACCAATATTACTTGTACGCACACTTTGCTGAGCTTCAAGACTTGCAAGCAAATGAAACCAGAGAATTTAATATCGTATGGAATGGACAACATTTGCATGGCCCTCTAACTCCTCGAAAGTTAGATTTAGTTACTGTCTTTACCCGATCACCGATGACTTGCCAAGGAGGGAGATGCATTTTACAGCTGATACAAACCAGCAGATCTACTCATCCACCTCTACTTAATGCTTATGAAGTCTACACAGTCATTCAGTTTCCGCAGTCTGAAACAGATGAAAGTGATGGTGGGTGACTTTCTTTTTCCAGGTCTATGCATATAATTAAGGTCAATGCTTTCTTATGGTAGTAAAGAAATAAACCACAAATACAATAGAGTACTCAAGGAATCAAAACATTTTTATTTAGAGAAATTATTAAAAATAGCATAAGTTAAGTACCACTTTACAAAAATATATTAACATTTGGGTTTACACTTTATTGATTATTGTTTAGGGTTTAGTGTTAAAGGGATGAGGTTGAGTTTTAAAATTTTTAAAAAATATTTAGAAAAATTAATTAAGTCTATTTTCATCAAAAAATTAAGGTATTTTTTAAAATAGTCATTAATTAAAAGTAAATCTGAAAAGTGATATGAACTTTATGGTAAAAATGAAATTTTTCCTTTTATTTATATCAGTGAGTGCTATAAAAGACATCGCAGCCACTTATGCATTGAGTCGAATCAACTGGCAAGGTGATCCATGCGTCCCTCAACAGCTTAGGTGGGACGCATTAAACTGCCTCAACATGGATATGTCCATTCCACCAAGAATCACTACTTTGTAAGTCGAAGTTTTAGCAGTACACTTCACACGCTCTCTTTAAGATCTGATAGTATATAATATATGACCATTAACACACTTTGAATGTGGTTTTGAATATTGTACTAGAAACTTGTCTTCAAATGGTTTAGCTGGAACCATAGCAGCGGCCATTCAAAATCTTACGCAACTAGAAAATTTGTAAGTATGACGATTGTTAATTAAAGTGGAGAAATTAGTATTATATGGAAGCGTGGGAAAATTTTGATAAACCTTAACTTGTGTCATTATTATTATCTCTTGCTAACGTTAGGGACTTGTCGAATAATAACTTGACCGGAGAAGTGCCAGAGTTTCTAGGCACCATGAAATCATTGTTGGTCATGTAAGTTTCTCTCAACATGTTTTCTAATGCTTTTCAAAATTAAAACTCAGATGATAGTCTTTTCAGCAGAAATTTAAGCGGGAACAATCTTAATGGTTCACTTCCTGAAGCCTTACAAAGGAAAGGACTGGAGCTATCGTAAGATCCTTTCCACATAGCTTTGATATCTTGTCAGTAATTATATGTAACCCTTTTGGTGCATTGATGTCCTTAACAACCCTTGTCTTATATATGGTAGTGTCGACGGAAACCCAGAGCTTTGTGTCTCCGATTCATGCAGAAAATCACCTAAGAAGAAAGTTTTTGTGTTAGTTGTTGTATCAGTTGCTTCTGTGGCCATTGTCATTGCTATGTTGGTTCTTTTTCTTGTATTCAAAAAGAAAAAGTCAACTATATCACAAGGTATTTTTTCAGGAGAACAAATAAGAATACATATAAAATCTTTTGTATTTCTGTAACCACCTTATTCTAATGGATAGATGTACCCCGGTCATCAAGTACGCCAACGGGGAATGATACATTTGCTAATAAGAACAGCATACGGTTCACATACTCAGAGGTCATAAGAATGACAAATAACTTCCAGAGCGTTTTAGGTAAAGGAGGGTTCGGCATGGTGTATCAAGGTACTGTAAATGGTTTTGAAGTGGCTGTTAAAGTACTCTCTCAAACTTCAACTCAAGGCTATAAAGAATTCAAAGCAGAGGTATTTTAAAAAGTTTTTGAATGTTCCCAACTAAATTATGATGTGTTCACAAAGATTGTGCATTTTGACATGAGTGTGTCACCTTAGGTTGATCTTCTTCTGAGAGTTCACCATAAAAATTTGGTGAGTCTGGTTGGGTATTGCTATGAAGGATATCAACTGGCCCTCGTCTATGAATTTCTACCCAATGGAGACTTAAAACAACATTTGACAGGTAAGAATTTTTGTAATACTAGCTCATGAAATGTAACTCATAAAATTGAATAGCTCTAACAATAAAGGAAACAGGAAAAGGAGGTAGACCCATCATCCACTGGAGTATTCGACTAAGAATAGCATTGGAGGCAGCACTAGGTTCGTACTTAGTAAAAAAATATTGATTCAATTGTGTTTACATCGAAACAGCTGATATTAGATGATTACATTGCATAGGATTGGAGTATTTACATATTGGATGCACACCACCAATGGTTCATAGAGATGTCAAAACTGCCAACATATTGCTAGATGAGAATCTGAAAGCTAAACTCACTGACTTTGGACTCTCTAGATCTTCTCAAAGTGGAGGTGAATCTCAGGTTTCAACGGTTATTGCTGGTACTCTGGGATACCTTGATCCTGAGTAAGTATTATTAATATTACTAACACTTTGTGTTCCTTCTTCAATGTTTAAACACAATGTTAAAAGTATGTTGCTATCATGCAGATGTAACAGTTCAGGTCGATTGAGTGAGAAGAGTGATGTCTACAGTTTTGGGATAGTGTTGTTGGAGATGATCACGAACCAACCTGTGATTAATCAAACTTCTGAAGTTTTACACATAACGACATGGGTTGGATTCAAGCTCAGCGGAGGTGATATTACTCAGATTATGGATCCGAACCTTGGCAAAGATTATGACTCTAATTCTGCATGGAGAGTTGTTGAGCTAGCAATGTCATGCGCAGATCCTTCTTCCTCAAAACGGCCATCCATGTCACAGGTTATCAACGTGCTAAAAGAGTGTATCGTGTTGGAAAACTCAAGGGTAAATAATAATCAAGGCTTGGAATCTAAAGCCATGAGCATTAGCTTGGACTCTTCGGTGGGTCCCATGGCAAGATAGTCTCGAGTGTTGTCTACTTTGGGTACTAATCTAATCATGGAAGCAACAAATCGATAATTAGCTACAGTTCTAGCAAAATCTATCTGTAATAGTCCAAAATTTTCATTTTGGTTTGGTCATTGACGTGTCCAGATCATATTCTCTCTTCTTTTGGGTTCTTCATATATATATATATATGTGTGTCTCATGACTACCAATAAACATCTCTGACAGTTCTAAGACCATTTCAGTCAGTTGTTTGGTTTCTTTAAATGTGTTTACTCTTGAGAATCACGCCTTGTAAGTTCATATGAGAATGAAATTGTAACATTCCGAGTTGTGATATATGGAAATGCTTAAGAAAATCATGAATTGTGATATATGGAAATGCTTAAGAAAATTTATTTGACTATATATATCATTAAAGTGTGTTTACCTTTTTCAATACACATCCGTTTAAAATTCTAGTGTTAAGCATGCTTATGTTGCATTAATGAAAGGAGCTCTGTTCTTTTTATAGACGCAGCTTTAGCTTCATGCGGCAAGAAATTATAAAAGGATTTAAAATGCCAAGTCAGCAACAGGCTAAATCAGACAGTTAAAAAATAATATAATTTGACGCAAGCTACAGATCATCACGTATGTGGGAGCTGCTAAAATTACAGCGATGATGATAACGCGGAAAAGATCAATAGCGATATCGCCGGCGGCTTCTTTTTCGCGACGCTGCCTTTAAGTTTCTGTATTTTGTTTGTTAATTATCGATCGCTCACGTTGACACGGCGTTACTCAAACGAACATGGCTAGGATGAGTGACCTATTGGGAAGTGATTCGCGATACCGTGTGAATGAGGCCAAAGCACGGGAAAAAGTCATGTGGTGATTGCAGGGACAGTAAACATGACTTTTGAACCTTAGAAAATTAACGTATTATCCGTCAGACGGGATGGGACCCACGGTCGAGTAAACAGGTGTGGGTGACCCATTAGTTGTAGGCAGTCGGGTCATTACAAGTGGTATCAAAGCTTGTTAACCATCTTGGTTCTGACTCGAGAGGTATCTTAAGAACTGTCGTGCGGCGCAACGAGGACGTTGTATTTTTTGAGAAGGGATGAATTGTAACATCCCGAGTTGTGATATATGGAAATACTTAAGAGAATTGATTTGGCTACCTATGTCACCAAAGTGCACTTACCTTTTTCGTCAGACATCCGTTTAAAACTCTAGGGTTATGTGTGTTTATGTTGGAGTAGTGAAATGATGAGTGACCTATAGGAAAATGATTCGCGATATCGTGTGAGTGAGGCCAAAGCACGGAGAAAGGTCATGTGGTGATTGGAGGATCAGTAAACAAGATTTTCAAACCTTTCGAAATTAACGTATGGCCATCATATGGGTTGAGACCTAGGGGCCGAGAAAACGGACGTGGGAAACCCATTAGCCGTAGGCGGTCAGGCGTTACAGGAATATGGACACATTTTTCTTGACCATTCAAAATTAAAGCGTGCTTTTACTAAAATAAATTGAACTTTAATTTGCCTGTTCTACCTCTACGAGCTGTGATAGTTGCGCCTAGCTTGTGGAATTGTTGTATTACATGTTAATCCACTTGTCATTGTATTTCCTGACCAATGTCACTTACCAAGTTCTTGATAACGATGTCGAAACATTTTCCCATTGTGAAGTTAAGTTCAGTAGAAAACACATATACTCATTCTTTCATTGATTTGAGAAAGTCTTTGTTTGCCGTCTTATTGGGGTTTGTTCATATCACATGGGCACTTAGTTTTCTTGTTTTTTTTTATTGATAGCTCCTTTGGGAGTGTGAAAATACATATCGTGTGTGACCCTAAGAAACCACTGTTGTACCAAATGTGACACGGTCCTACATCAACTTCTCTGTAAAGAAAAACTAAAAGAATTAACAGAAAATACTTGTAATCTCTTATCTCTGCCCTTAAACGAAATAATATGCGACTAGTCAAACAAAGAAAGTAGATCCCTCTTTTATGTACCAGTTCCTTCGTAACGTGATTCTGTCTTTGGTCCATATTTTCCATGAATATGTTGATGATGGTGATGATGATGTTGATGTTGGGCCATTCTTGTCCTTTAATTCCCATTGGTGGAGTTGCAATACAATCTAGAAAACGCGTTTTATTCATAATTATGTTGACTTGACAATCCTAATTTTTAGAAAAGAACTTGACGTTAAGTCTTTCTTTTAGCTTATACATTCTTCCTTTATTTTTCACATCCTGAGAATGATTTTCTTGATATATCCTTGGCAGGTAAGAGAAAATGAAAAAAAATCTTGGGCTTTTGCTGCCTCTAATTGCCATCATTCATATTATTCAAGCTCAAAACCAACAAGGTATCATAATTTTTTTTGGACATATAAACGTTTTGGGTTCTCGGAAGTGATTAGAATGTGTGTTAACAGGATTCATCAGTTTGGATTGCGGGCTGCCCGCTAATGAAGCCTCTCCTTATGAAGAGAGTTCCACGAGACTGCTCTTCTCTTCGGACGAAGCGTTCATACGTAGCGGAAGAAATGGTAGAATCCTAGAAAACCCTGAGGGGTACGCCAAAGCCATATGAGACGCTGAGATATTTCCAGACGGGAAACGAAACTGCTACAGTCTAAACGTTGAGAAAGGCAGAACACATACGATCGTGGCTAGGTTTGTATATGGAAATTACGATGGTCGTGACGTTAAACCGAAGTTTGATCTTTATCTTGGACCTAATCTATGGGCCACGATAGATTTGCAAACACTAGTGAATGGTACAAACGAAGAGATGTTACACGTTCCAACATCAAACTCGTTACAGATTTGTCTTGTCAAGACCGGTGATACGTCACCATTAATATCGGCTTTGGAGATACGTGCACTGGGAAACGGTTCTTATATCACTAAGTCTGGTTCCTTGAAGCGTCTCTCCCGGAGTTACTTTAGCAAGCCAGGATCTATTGTAAGGTAAGCCAATTTCAGCTTAATAACGTTTACTCTCTCCAGATCTAGTTTGCTTCTTCAGTATATTCTGTTTTTTTTTCCTATCCTTCTGATCTATTAATATAGCGGAAGCTTCTAAAATAGAATATGTTGATTATAATAATGAATACCCGAAACTAGGTTTAAGAACTTTTCTTAGTGTTTTATCAAAAACTCTTTAGGGTATATAAATATTTTTTCTTGTGCTATAAAACTCGTTTAAAAATCTATTTCTTATATAAATAATCAATCAACTAAATACAATTATAGACATAAAAACTCTATTTATTGGAAAACAAATAACTTTAAAAATATTAAAATCTTTTAAATAATTACAACTAAAAAAAGAAAAATAATAAAATAATAAATTAGATGATCTCTCTCCATCATTCTCTGTCAAGGTTGGAGAAGATTCATCTTCGAATTAGGTATGGATATTTTATTCGGACTCGAAAATCAGAATTAAAACCGACCCGAAAAAACTAATTTGAGTCAGGTATGGATAATGTTATTTTACTCGATTGGGTCTTGTTGTGGAGGACTCGCCGGTCTTGAGCCCAATCCAATTCAAACCCGAGAGTCCATGAATACCCGAAACTTTTAGTATATATTAAGTATATATTGATGTTTCAGTATATTTTTGGTATTACATATTTTTTTAAGTTTCGGGTTTTCAAGTATAGTTTGGATATATATCAACTGTTTCCGAACAAAAGGTGGTTCCATTGACAAGATAAAAAAAACAAAGAAATGTTACATTGTTCATCTTATTTACATATTACTGATAAAGCAACACTATTCACATCACAGGTACATGGAAGATGTATACGATCGCTCATGGGTGCCATATGGAGCCAGCTTTCAAAGTGAGTGGACACAGATTTCTACCGCTCTCGACGTGAAAAACTCTAACAAATATGTTCCACCAAAAGAGGTGCTGATAAATGCTGCCCATGCCTGCTAATGCCAGTGCGCCATTAGTGATTGAATGGCCTTCAGGAGGGTCCCGCGTGAAGAGTATTACTTGTACGCACACTTTGCTGAGATCCAAGACTTGCAGGCAAATGATACCAGAGAATTCAACATCCTATTGAACGGAGAAGTTTTTTCTGGACCGACCATTCCTAAGAAGCTCGATATAGCTACTGTACCAAGCCTGACACCGAAAAACTTGCCAAGGAGGGAAATGCATTTGCAGCTAACAAGAACCAAAAGATCAAATCTTCCACCTCTAATTAATGCATTGGAAATCTATACAGTCATCCGATTTCCGCAATCTGAAACAGATATGAAAACGATGGTTATGGCTGAAAACAAATCATAAATATTAATATATAGAGTACTTGTGACAGTTCATATATTAATTTTCTTACATCATCAAAAACCTTTTTAATGTAAGTGGCTGCTATAAAAAACATTGATGCCAACTATGGATTGAGTAGAATCAACTGGCAAGGCGATCCATGCGTCCCTCGACAGTTTTTATGGGAAGGATTAAGCTGTAGTATCATGGACATGTCTATACCACCAAGAATCACTTCTTTGTAAGTCGTGAGTTCACTAATACACATGCACGCACGCACAATCGCTCTTCAATATCTCTTAGAAATTAATCGTGATCATTAACACTTTACGTGATTTTGAACACTTTCTAGAAACTTATCTTCAAGTGGTTTAACTGGGAACATAGAAGCTGGCCTTCAAAATCTTACGCAACTAGAAAAGCTGTAAGTATTACATTGTTGATTAGAGGCAAAATGATATTATTATAAGTATGTGGATATATTGGCTCAAATCTGGTCACTCTCTTGTTAACTTTAGGGACTTATCGAATAATAACTTGACTGGAGCAGTACCAGAATTTCTAGTCAACATGAAATCTCTGAGGGTCATGTAAGTTTCTCTCAACAAATTTTCTAATGCTTTTTGAATTACGCTTCATATCATGGTCATATTTCACAGAAACTTGAGTGGGAACAATCTAAATGGTTCAATTCCTCAAGCTCTACAGAAGAAAGGACTAGAGGCTATTGTAAGAAACCTTCCGCATATCTTTTGAACTCTTCTTAGTAACGATCCAAAAGCCCTTTTGTATTGTGCAATTGTTGTCCTCAACAACCTTTGTGTTCTTGTAGCGTTGAAGGAACCCATGCTTTGTCTCTCTAATGGATGTAGAAAACGACCTAAGAAGAAAACTCTTGTGCCAATTGTTGCACCAGTTTCTTCTGTAGCCATAGTCATTGTTGTATTGGTTCTTTTATTTGTACTGAGAAAGAAAAAATCAGCAACTGTAGAAGGTACGTTCGAGAGAGACTTTAAATAAGAAAGCTTAACGATTCTTGTGATTGTCATAACTTATAAAAACCCCTGATATGGTAACGTCAGGTACACCTACGGTCAATGATACATTTGCTAATAAGAAAAGCAAAAGGTTCACATATTCAGAGGTCATCAAAATAACAAATAACTTACAAAGAGTTTTAGGCAAAGGAGGTTCCAGTAAGGTGTATCACGGTACTGTAAATGGTTCCGAAGTGGCTGTTCAAACTGCTCTCTCAAACTTCAACTCAAGGCTATGAACAATTCAAAACAGAGGTTTTCATAATTATTTTAACCATCCCAGTTTAAACTATATGATATGTTTCTACATTCACTAGGGTATAGATTCAATATTTTCTTTATTGGGTCTTGCTCTAGGTTGATCTTCTTCTGAGAGTTCACCATACATATTTGGTGAGCCTCGTCGGGTATTGCTATGAAGGAGATCATTTGGCTCTCATTTACGAGTTTCTTCCAATGGAGACTTAAAACAACATTTGTCAGGTGTTATAGTGATTTCATATGTAGGGTTAACTCATGAAACACAGAAATAACAGAATGGATCTAACTATCTTTATATATACAGGAAATGGAGGTAGAACCATCATCAACTGGAGTACTTCGCCTACGAATAGCTTTGGAGACAGCACTAGGTTATTAAATTCAAACCCTTAGAACAAGATATCAATTTTTTTTTGAATAACTTGGTGTATCCATGGCCTCCACTGAGGTAGGTCTACAATAGAGGCGAGTGTCCGTAGCAACTACATTATTGGTCGGAGTATGCCTCGATCACCGGCACGCTGGAAAACCAAATGTTAAATTTTTTAATCCCAGTGGCCAGCGGAATTCGAACCTTGCCTCCGTATTGGGGCCGAAGCTCCCTCAAGACTACTGGATTGTCTTTGCTTGGTTTAATATCAATTCATTGTGCTTAAAGCAAATAAGTAGATATATTTGATTTTACTGCATAGGATTGGAGTATTTACATATTGGATGCACACCACCGATGGTTCATAGAGATGTCAAAACTGCCAACATATTGCTAGATGAGAATTTCAAAGCTAAACTTGCTGATTTTGGGATCTCAAGATCTTTCGGTGGACGCGAATCTCAGGAGTTCACGGAAGTGGCGGCACTCATGGATACATTGATCCCGAGTAAGTAGTTTTCCACACATACACACACTCTTGTTTTGAAAATTTCTATACATTCTTAAATGGTGTTAGAGAGTTTTACCATGTTCTTGTCTTGTAGATATTTCCGTACAAACCGACTGGCTGAGAAGAGTGATGTATATAGTTATGGGGTGGTGTTATTGGAGATGATCACAAACAAAACCCGTGATCTCTGAAGAGTATCACATAGCAGAATGGGTTGGCACTAAGCTTAACCTATGTGATATTACTGAGATCATGGATCCAACCCTTTATGGGGTTTATGACTATAATTCTGCATGGAGAGCTCTTGATCTGGCAGTGTCATGCACTGATACTTCTTCCTCGAAACGACCAATCATGTCTCAGGTTGTCAACGAGCTAAAAGAATGTATTGCGTGTGAAAACTCGAGGATGAATAACAATGGAGGCTTGGTATCTCAAGATACGAACATTAGTGTGGATACTTCGGTAGTTCCTGAGGCAAGATAGTTTCGAGTGCTGTAATACGTGTAGTACAAATATAGAAATAAAACGTTGTGTAATATAGTCAAAGAGTGTTGATAAGTATGGTTTTTATAAGATAAACTCGAACTCGACCATTTTCATTTTTCGTTAATATCATATCCTCTGTTCTTTGATTTCTTGAGTACCACGTAAAGGTCATTTTGCCCTTACCATGGGTGATGGAACCAAAAAAAAAACTCAACATGTCAAGGTCAAAATTAATGTCTTGATAATGTGTGTTGAGTATGCTTATTCCTGCTCCGTGTGAAAGATATAGGCATTTAAACCATAAGAAACCTAGATGTCTACTTCTTCTTCAACCAATTGCTATTAATCCAGGTAATTTATCTATGGGACATATCCTAGGATAGTCATTTTAAAATTTTAAAATTTGTAAATATACATTTAGATTCTTTGGATTAACTATTCTAAACTTAGAATTTAGAGTTATGTGGTTGAGTTTTGGAGGTGAAGTTTGGAATTAAAAATAATAAAAAATATTAAAATTTTCAAAATAAAAAAATATATTTTAGTTATTTGTTTTCTTGAAATTTGTTTTGTGAAAAAACTTTCTTAAAAAAAAAAATTATTTGAGAGATTTTCTCTTTATTTATTCCAACACTTATTGCTGTTACTTCTTTTTAACATAATTTTATTTCAAAATACAGTTACAAGCTAGGCTATGACCGAAATCATACAGTTTCAAGAATAGATTCTAAAGTGCAATGATCATAAATGAACAAAAAACTACCAAATCATTACTTTGGTTGATTAGAAAAAGGTGGGTGTAGCTTCTACTTGAGTCTCTAAGCTGTATGTTCATGATGAAACCAACCAAAAAAATATCAACTAGTCATCGGAATTGAAGTTGGAGAGGTTGTTATAATTCACGATCAAAAGTCAGCGACCATTGACTATTCTCAGATTTTCTTCGTGCGTCATGGTGCTTGAGTCTAGTCTGGGTATTAAAAGCCAAGTATCTTGTTGGGTAGGTTGATATATTCTTTGGAGTTAATATACTAAAGCAGGTTGCAATTATATAACTAGGAAACTAGAGTACGGCAGATTCATGTACACAGTTTCATGATAGTGATGATGCAACATTATTTACCCCTTTTAATTCTTCTTCTTCCTATGGTGAAGTAGCATTAGAAATAGAAGAGAATACAGACAGTTTCATTCACCTCTTTATCATTATTCATCTTCTTCAAGCTCCTGTTGAATTATTCATCTTACTTTTGTTGGTATTAAGTCAGCATATAGATCATTGTGTGCCTAAAGCTTTCTATTGAATATGGATTGAAACAAAACAAGGTCTACTAAATATTAAAGTCAACAATCATCAGAATGTCAACTCTTTGTGAACATTTTCTTCATGCATCATTGTGATGAGTCTAGTGGCTATTTAAACCAATATATTTTTGTGTGATTGTGTTGGGAAATTACCCAATATTCTTCGTGAGATGAAGATGGGATTTAGACAACTAAGAGTTTAAGAAGAAGACTCTTAATATTTAGGAAAGGGATTTACTACAAAGATGAAATTTAGGAAACTCTCTCTTACAAGTGTTTTTCTCTCTTGTTTTTCTTTTTGCTTGATGGTTACAAATGGTGCTAAGCACCCCTATTTATACTAGTGAGAGGGCTAACTACAACAACTTCTACACACTTCTTTTTCTACACACATCTTCATCTTTCTCCATTCTTCTCTAGATTTTTCTTCTTCTTGGGCTAAGGTTAATTATGATTTGTTTTGGGCTTAAGGAGGAAAAACCCAACAAATCTCCCCCTTTCCCGACTTAGCCTGAAACCGTTGTCATGCCGGTGCCTTTGCAGCAATCTTCAAACTTCTTGATCGGTAATACTTTGGTCATAAAATCTGACCAGTTTTCATCTGTGTGTACTTTGTTGAGATGTATGAACTTCTCTTCAAGAACTTCTCGTATCCAAATGATGCCGAATGTCGATGTGCTTTGAGCCGAGAATGAAACGCTGGATTCTTTGCTAAGTGAATAGCACTTTGGTTGTCACACATCAAGTTGTACTTGTCTTGCTTTACTCCCAACTCAAGTAAGAGGTTCTTCATCCATAACATCTCCTTGCATGCTTCCGTTGCTGCGATATACTCTGCTTCTGTGGTGGATAAGGCAACACACTTTTGTAGCCTCGATTGCCATGAAACAGCTCCCCCTGCAAAGGTAACCACAAATCCTGAAGTTGATTTTCTCGAGTCTTTATCACCAGCCCAATCTGCATCGGTGTAACCGTTCAGCTCAAGTTTTCCATTGCCAAAGCATAGACACCTCTTCGTTGTGCCTCGTAGATAGCGTAGGATCCACTTAACTGCTTTCCAATGCTCCTTTCTGGATTTGCTAGAAAGCGACTCACAACTCCTACAGCATATGCAATGTCGGGTCTGGTGCACACCATGGCATACATGAGACTGCCCACTGCTGATGCATATGGGGTAGTCTTCATTTCTTCTTTCTCCTTCTCACTTGTTGGACTTTGTTCTGAATTTAGCTTGAAATGTCCAGCAAGTGGAGTATTTACGGCTTTGCTTTGTGCATGTTGAATCTCTCCAACACCCTTTCAAACATATCGTTCTTGGGACAACCATAAAGTTTCTTTGGCCTGTCCCGAGTTATCTTCATTCCAAGAATCTGTTTAGCTTGCCCAAATCTTTCATAGCAAAAAACTTTCCTAAGTCATTCTTCAATGCGGCTATCTTGTTGCGGTCTTGGCCCACAATCAGCATATCATCAACATAAAGTAATAATATGAGAAAGTCACCGCTTTCGTACCTCTTTATGAAAGTGCAATGATCATTCTTGGTTTTCTTGAAGTTATGATCCACCATGAAAGAGTCAAACTTCTTGTACCATTGTCTTGGGGCTTGCTTGAGACCATAAAGACTCTTCTTTAATCGGCATACCAAGTCTTCTTTTCCTGGGACCTTGAATCCTTCTGGTTGCTCCATATAGATTTCCTCCTCGAGGTCACCATGTAGAAAGGCCGTCTTAACATCGAGTTGTTCAATCTCTAAGTCTAGGACCGCTGCTAGACCAAGAACCACTCGGATAGAGGACATCTTCACCACTGGAGAGAATATTTCTTCAAAATCTATGCCTTTCTTCTGGTTGAATCCTTTCACAACCAATCGGGCTTTGTATCTTGGATTTGAGCTTCTCTCCTCATACTTCAACTTGTACACCCACTTGTTTTTCAAGGCTCTCTTTCCTTTTGGTAGCTTCATTAACTCATAGGTGTGATTGTCTTGCAAGGATTGCATCTCATCTTGCATAGCTTCTACCCATTTGTCTTTGTGAATGTCTCCTATAGCCTCCTCATAGCTTTGTGGCTCCCCCTCATCTGTAAGATTCACATACTCATCTCGATAGTATCTTACAGATGGTCTTGTCTCTCTTCCAGATCTTCTTGGCTCATGTTCTTCCTCTGGATCCATTTGCTCTTCTTCTTCGCTTTCATCACCATTTTAGATCCATGATGGGACCCTCTTCACCATCTCCTCCAATCACTTGTTCATGATCTTGGGGCTTATGAGAATCTTCACTCCTTACAACCCTTAGCTTTGGTTTCTCTGATTTATTGATGTCCTTCGATTGTTTGATCTTCGAAGAAAACAACATCTCTACTCCGAATCACTTTCCTGTTAATTGGATCCCAAAGCCGATAGCCAAAATCATCCTTTGGTGAACCAAGGTAGATGCACTCTTTAGTTTTAGAGTCTAACTTGGCTCGTTCATCCTTAGGAATGTGGACGAATGCTCTACACCCGAACACCTTTAAATGGTTGTAGGAGACCTTCTTACCCGACCCAAACTTCCTCTAGAATATCGCCTTCCAAAGGAACTGATGGTGTAAGATTTATAATATCCACTGCAGTCTTTAAAGCTTCTCCCCAAAATGGCTTGGGTAGTTTAGCGTGAGAGAGCATGCACCGAACTCTTTCTGTAATCGTCCGATTCATTCTTTCAGCAAGCCCATTCAATTGTGGCGTCTTTGGTGGTGTCTTCTCCATTCTGATTCCATGAGCTTTGCAGAATGCTTCAAAGGACCCCGGTACTCTCCACCATTGTCTGATCGAACACACTTGAGTTTTTGACCCGTACTTCTTTCTGCTTGGGCTACAAACTCCTTGAAAGCATCTAGAACTTGATCTTTTGTCTTCAAAAGGTATACCCATACCTTCCTTGAATGGTCATCAATAAAGGTGACGAAATATGATGCACCTCCATTTGATTTCTCAGACATGGAGCATACATCAGTATGCACTAGATCAAGAATATGCTTCCTTCTTGTGGGTGTAGAAGATCTTTGGAAAGTGACTCTATGTTGTTTTCCGGCTAAGCAATGATGACATGGTGTGAGATACGTACCTCTCATATCAGGAATAAGTTTCTTGCGAGAAAGTATATTAAGACCTTTCTCACTCATATGCCCAAGTCTCCGGTGCCATGTATCCATGTCGTCGCTTGCAACATTAACTTCCTCCTTGCAAAGCTTGGCTTGTGTTACGTATAATGAGCCTTCTTTTCTTCCTCGAGCCATGATCAAACTCTCTTTGGTTAGCTTCCACTTGCCACTGCCAAAATGACTATCAAAACCGGCATCATCAAGCTTCCCTGTTGATATGCAGATTGAGTCTCATATCGGGAATATGCCTCACATCCTTAAGAATTATCTTACATCCAGTGTTTGATGTAAGAATAACATCCCCCTTTCCAACGATCTTGCTTCTTCCTTGGTTTCCCATTTGAACTTCACCAAAGTCACCACTTTGGTAGGTTGTGAAGAAGCTTCCATGAGGGGTGACGTGAAAAGAAGCACCAGAATCAACGATCCATGAGCTATCATCAGAGCTAAAGATTACATTCTCCAACGAGATATAGGTCTTTGCTCTGGTCTTCAACAATGGTGGTAGTCTTGTCTTCATGCTTCTTTGGAGGATTGAACCGGTCTGGTTTAATATTACCTGCTTGTTGATCTTTCTTGAAAAACCGACACTCCGTCTTCATGTGGTTTGGCTTGCCACAATAGTAGCAGGTTACTCTTGGTCGTGACTTGGATCTTCTTCGAGATTGGTATCGTCCTCTGCTTTTGTTGTGAACACGAGTCTCCTCTCTACCTCTTCTATCAACAATGTTGGCTTCTGAATAAAAACTCGAGTCTCGTTCCTTCCTCCGGACTTCTTCATTTAGAAGGCTATCGCTGACGGTGTCCATGGTAAGTTTTCCCTCCGGTGCTGAATGCTTAGAGTGACAACTAGTGTGTCCCAACTCTCCGGTAGTGAACTAAGGAGTAAAAGGGCTTGCATTTCATCTTCAACCTTCATATCAACTTTGTTAAGCTGATTTACGAGTCCCTTGAAATTATTCAAGTGCTCCATCATGTTTTGGCCATTCTTGTACTCCAACTTTACCAACCGTCGGACAAGAAGAGCTTTGTTTCGAGGCGTTTTTCTTTTGAATCATAGACTCAAGCTTTGTCCATAATTCATAAGCATTTGTATAGGTAGATACATGTTCAAAGAGAGATCGGTCAATGTACTTACGGATTACAGCAACCGCCTTTCGGTTTAGTACTTCCCATGTTTTGTCATCCTTTCCTTCCGGCTTCTCCTTCATGATGATGGGTTCGTGTAAATCCTTACAATAAAGGTGGTCTTCCATCATCGGTTTCCAATAAGAGTAGTTGTCTGTCGTGAGTTTGAACATATCACCTTCAACGGTAACGGTAGCCTCCATCTTGAATCACCCGAGATCTTGAGGATATGTTGAACCTGGCTCTGATACCACTTGTGGGAAAATTACCCAATATTCTTCGTGAGATGAAGATGGGATTTAGACAACTAAGAGTTTAAGAAGAAGACTCTTAATATTTAGGAAAGGGATTTACTACAAAGATGAAATTTTAGGAAACTCTCTCTTACAAGTGTTTTTCTCTCTTGTTTTTCTTTTTGCTTGATGGTTACAAATGGTGCTAAACACCCATATTTATACTAGTGAGAGGCTAACTACAACAACTTCTACACACTTCTTTTTCTACACACATCTTCATCTTTCTCCATTCTTCTCTAGATTTTTCTTCTTCTTGGGCTAAGGTTAATTATGATTTGTTTGGGCTTAAGGAGGAAAACCCAAACAGATTGAAAGGTTCTTTGGAAGTAACATGCATTATTGTCTCATGTCTGACCAAGAAACTATACTGATGTACTATGCCACAAATGACCTCATATTAGAGATCGTGGAACATTGTTATCCTTGTATCCTTATTCTTCTTCCCATGGTGAAGTTGCACTAGAAAACACATATACTCATTCTTTTTTATTGACTTGAAAAGTCTTTTCATTTTTAGTTTCTGATTTTTGTTTTCCTTATATAGTCACCTTCTTATTCTCTTCAGCCTAGGCAATGGTTTTTCTAGATTATTCGTTGGTAGGTAAGAGAATATGGAGAGGTCTCATGGACTTTTGTTGCTGATAGTCAAAACCTTGGCTATCATTCATATTGTTCAAGCTCAAAGCCAACAAGGTATACACATCTTAGTTGACAACGTTACATATATGTATATTCTTCCTCTCTCCTTATTACCATTTTGGTGGTTCTCTCTTTTAACGTTGGTTTTGTTCCATCTCTTAAAAGGGTTCATCACTTTGGACTGTTGGGCTACCCACAAATGACCCATCTCCTTATAAAGAGGAGACAACAGGATTACAATTCTATTCGGATGCAACATTCATCAAGAGTGGAAAAACTGGTAGCATTCAGTCAAATCTAGCGAGTAGATTACTAAAGCCATACACAACGCTGAGATATTTTCCAAATGGAACACGGAATTGCTACAACCTACGCGTCGAGAAGGGGAGAAACCATCTGATCAGGGCTAGGTTTTTGTATGGAAACTATGATGGCCTTGACAATAACCCCACGTTTGATCTGTATCTTGGACCTAACCCATGGGCCACTATAGATTTGCATAGACGAGTGAATGGTACAAAAATAGAGATCATTCACGTCCCAACATCAAACACGTTGCAGGTCTGTCTTGTTAAGACTGGGACGACTACACCGTGATCTCGACCTTGGAAATACGGCCTATGGGAAATGATTCTTATAGCACTCAATCTGGTTCTTTGAATCTTTACTTTCGGGAATATTATAGCGAATCAAAGACTACCCTAAGGTAACTCCAACATAACAAGATCTCTTTCTTTTGCTCTTCTTTGTGTGGCTTAGTGTTGGGCATTCAAATTTTTGGTTCGAGTTGGTTCTGGTTATTTAGAATTTGGGTTGGGGTGTTTAGGAACTGAACATTTTTTTGGAATGGGGTTCGGGCAAGATTTTATTTATTTATAAAATCCGAAGTAGAACCGAATTAAAAATAGTGCAAGTTTGGTCTGAGTTTAGAAAAACATGAAACCCCAAAATCTCGAGTTAAACTAGGAAAAAAAATCTCGTATATATGTTTATATAATAATTAATATTTTTATTATATTTTGAATATTCAGGTACACCTTCGATTCTCAGTTTGACTTTAGTTTTTTGGACTTTAAAAATAGGAATTGTTCCGGTTTTTAATAAATTTCGTCCGATTTTGGTTTCATTTTTTCGGTTTGGTTCTGGTTAGATTGCCGAACATCTCGGTAGCTTTATGAAGTTGTAAGATTATTTTTTGGACACTAAAGAGAAAAAGGTAAGATGAGTAAAAAATGAAACAGAGAGCAATAATAATACTATCCAGTGTTCAAGTGGGTACTAGCTAAGCTGGTGATGATTCAACGTCTAGCCACTAAACACTTAATCAGAACGTTAATCGGAAGGCTAGATTGTTATTTAGGCGGTCTAAGCGTTTAAAAAATTACTATCAATTCTTATTTGCTTATTTCACTACAAAACATTACTGTCTTCCACCCTAAGGTACCCGGACGATGGCTCATGATCGCCAATGGACTGCGTATTTTTGGAAAGATTGGACTCAGTTAACCACCACTAGCGATGTGGGAAACCATCAACGACTATAATCCACCGAAAGCCGCACTTGCAACTGCAGCCATACCTACTAATGCCAGTGAGCATTGACGATTGAATGGACTAATTCAGAAAAACCTGATGACCAATATTACTTGTATAGACACGTTGCTGAGATTCAAAACCTGGGGAGTAATGAAACCAGGGAGTTCTACATGGAATGGAATGGGGAACTTAATGTCGACTGAACCTGTAATTCCTAAGGAGTTAGAGATAAGTACCATCTATAGCGTGACGCCAAGGACCTGCGCAAACGGGGAATGTATTTTAAGCTGACAAGAACCAACAGATCAACCCTTCCACCTCTACTTAACGCTTTGGAAGTCTATACCAGTTATCCAGTTTCCACAGTCTGAAACAAACGCAAAACGAAAGGTATTTTTCCAAACATAATTAGTTAGAGCAAGATTATTGCAGGGTTTTTTAGCGAGGTTCTTAAGGAACAATTAAGGAACTGTTTCCTAACTTTTAACTGAAAAAGTTAAGGACGTCGCCTAAAACCCTTGGCAATAATCTTGCTCTTTAATCAATGCACGTATGGTTTGATTCTTTTGTATGCTATATATTTCTAACAATCTGATAATATTTATGGTAGTGGGTTGCTATTAAAAACATTTGAAGCCACTTATGGGTTGAGTAGAATCAGCTGGCAAGGTGATCCCATGTGTCCCTCAACAGCATAGCGTGGGACGCTTTAAACTGCAGTCACACAGATATCCACACACCACCCAAGATCACTTCTTGTAAGTCATAAGTTCACTAGCACACATGCACACACATTTATTCTTCAATCTTGATAGTTATTAAACTTATTATGATCATTAATACTTGAATCTGGTTTTGGATCGCCAGAAACTTGTCTTCAAGTGGTTTAACTGGAAACATAGCAACGGCCATTCAAAACCTTACTCTACTAGAAAAAACTGTAAGAATGTCTATTCGAAGGCAAAACTTGTTATAGTGTACAAAGAAATCTGATGTAATTTCATATTATATTCTCTCCTACATACTTTAGGGATCTGTCGAATAATAACTTGACGGGAGAAGTGCCTGAGTTTCTAGGCAACATGAAACTATTGTTGGAGATGTAAGCTTTTCTCAAAGCATATACTTTCTGATGTCTTTCAAATTCCCTCTCAGATCATGCTGATGTATGTATCAAATGCTTTTTAATTCAACATGCGATCTTGTTTAATGCTCTTTTCATGCAGAAACTTAAGCGGGAATGATCTCAATGGTTCAATTCCTCACATCTTTACAAAGGAAAGGAATCAAGCTATCGTAAGAAACTTCCCTTATACCTTCTGAACTTTTCTTTGTACGTTTGATGTGTTGAAACAACACTTGTTCTCTTGTAGTCTTGAAGGAAACCCAAGCTTTTCCCCTCATCTGGTTCACCCGAAAAAACGCATAAAAAGACCCTTTTAGTGCCAATTGTTGCATCTGTTGGTTCCGTAGCTATCCTCATTGCCGCATTGGTTCTTTAATCTTGTTCTCAGAAAGAAAAAGCAGCTACTGTTGAAGGTAAATTTTAAGAGAGACCATCAAATAAGAAAGTGATAAATAATCTCATGAATCTTGGTTTTTTTTCTAACCCCAGTTGTTCACCCGCCACAAAGTATGCCTACCGTGAATGATACATATGCTCATTCACCTGAACCCATCAATAGAGACGAAAAGAGAAAGGTTTACTTATTCAGAGGTTATAAAGATGACGAACAATTCGAAAGGGGTTGTAAGGGGAAGGAGGATTTGGGGTTGTATGTCATGGTACTGTCAATGGGTGAACAGGTAGCTGTTAAGCTACTATCTCAATCATCAACTCAAGGCTATAAAGAGTTCAAAAGCAGAGGGTATTTATAGTACAATCACTCCCAACTAATATATGTTTTTACATCACATATGTTATTCACTTCTTTTTTGGTGAATTATAGGTTGACCTTCTACTGAGAGTTCACTATACGATTTGGTAAGCCTTGTTGGATATTGTGATGAAGGAGACAATTTGCTCTCATCTATGAGTTTGTACCTAATGGAGACTTAAGACAACATCTAACAGGTAAAATCGAGAAACACCCTAAGATAAACTTAAAAAAAGTTTGTCTCCAAAATAACAATTAGTGAGAAAAATTATCAAAATAGATTTTATTAAAAGTGAAATGTAGATTTATATTTTTAGTTAATTAATATAGACTTCGGGTTTAGAGTTATGGGTGAAGGTTTTGGTGATGAAGTTTAAAATTATTTTCAAAATAAATCTATTTTGTCATTTTTTTAAAATCTATTTTTATAACAAAAACTTCAAAATGTCTATTTGAGAGATTTGCTCAGTAAAATATGTTATAATTTTCTAGTTATTTATTACATCTAACATAAGTTCATGAAACATATGTACTTCCTAAAATCTCGAAGAGTCTAATGATCTTGTTGGATATTATTGATCCAAAACTGAATACATTAGGAAAAGAAATATCCTTAAATAAAGGAAGAGATATATTCATTAGGGTTTAGGAGTTATCCTAAGAGCATTATATAGCTCGAAGTCGTATGTGACTTGAGTAAGAAGAAGGACAGGAAAAACTATAAGCTTGTACGTTTCTCTTCTCCTTGCATCATGAGCTGACCTGATTTGTCTAAGCTCGGTGGTGAGGTTGAACGCATCATAGTGGGATTGCCGGAATCTCTGGCCCAGAGTAAGAGTAGCTCATATCGAGGCTCTGACTGGTTAAATTGCTCTGTGTCTTCTATTTTCTACTTTGCTTGCTTGTTACTTCCGCGTTAAGTTAGAAAGGAGAGAGAGCGAATTAACAATGAACGATCGAACAAACCATAAAACGTGTGTTAGCAGGCGAGTGTTTCTCAACAAGTTGCGTATCAGAGCTTCAGGCTAGGAGGTCTAATACACGGATAAGAGTTGATCCGGTCGACGCGTCTGGCGATTTTATGTGTGGAAGATTCGCATGCTCAGCGCATCTTGTTACATAGGGTTGAGGAAATTCTCATGGATGAGAGCTGCTTCGAGAACCTGTTAACCTGAATCGCAAGGAGAAGAGCATGAAGCAAAGAGGATCAGCAGTTCCAACACCGGCTGATATTGATCCCTCGAAGGTAGAAAATCAGAGAAGCCATGAATCTGATTGTTCTGATAGTTGGTGACATGTTCTACGTAAAATAGCCACTGCACACACAGCAGCTATCGTTAGGTCACTGTTGGAGCAGGCTCTATATGTCTAAGTCTCTGCCGAATAGATTTTCCTGCAGTTAAGTTTTATACTTTAAGATGACTGATGCAATATCTGTGATTCTAATGATTGATGACTTTCTGAAGATGCGTGTCGATGCAACAGCGTTGGAGTCATGTTAACAGAATGAGGTGCAAGCCATATACTTCTATGTTCTTCCCTGCCATCTCGATACAACCAAACTGAAGGAGACTCTGACAGCTATGCAAAGGACACCATAACTCGTGGAGGCTGTGATGCAGCAGCTCGTGAGTAAGAAGAGAGTGAAAGACAGTGGTTGAGTATGTAAAGAAGCTGAGGTGGGAGAAGTTAGTCATGAAGATAGAGAAGTGGCTGAATGGAGAAAGGACACAGATACAGAAGCAATCGTGTAGATCAAAGTCGAGATCTAAAGTGGCACATTGTGTTGGCATTGAAGAAAGAGGCACACCTTAGAAAGGATATGTTCGCTCTAAGAAGAAGTTGACAGACGAGGAACAAGCGAAAGCTGGTGTTATAACAGAGGAAGCACTTCAGTATTCTGACGCGTTGAATGTCTCTGATCTGAATCCAAGATAATGGGTTATTGATTCAGGCTGCACCTACCATGATGACGCTCTCCAGAAGCAGACTGTTTGATACCTTTACAGAGATAACGCGAAATCAGATTGCTACTTGGATAAGCATTCGTGGAGGGCGAAGGGAATATGGTCTATAAGTTGATGACTTGTGGAGGCTCCAATTTCGGTGTTGACAACGTCAGATATCGTCCAAGTCTGAGAAGAACTTGATATCAACAGGAACACTGATAACTGCGTTCCAGCATACATGGTAGAGATGGTAAGCTCACGTTTCACAAGAATGGAAGCTGGAGAGTTGAGAGTAAAATGATACACGGTCTTTGTATATCCTCGAGGTGAGCACTGTGACAAACCGAAGTTCACCATACAGAAGTTACAGACACGAAGAGCAGATAGCACTGTTTTGTGGCACAACAGATTAGCCACATGAGTGAGGCAGAAAATTCTGTAGGCATCTTGGTGAGCAAAAACATACTAACGAAGAAGGAGAGCGATACTCAGGATTTTTGCTGAGATTGTGTGATGGGAAAGACAAAACGTGTAAGCTTCTCACTCGAGAAAGCATGACACACTGACCAGGTACTTGCGTACGTCCACGCCTGACCTTTGCGTCTCCAAACGTGCATCCTTCCCTATCAAAGAAGCCATACTCTCTGTCAATCATCGATGACTGCTCACGCAAGGTTGCATATACTCTGAGACTAAAGATCAAGCTTTTGAAAGTTCTGTGATGAAAGTGCTGTTGAGAATCAAGCGTGAATCAAAAGTTAAAGTGATCTCAGGACTAGACATGTCTGGAGTTGTAACTTGGAGTTCGATACATTCTGCAAGGAAGAATGGAATTCAGAGCACCGCTACGTGTAGTTATACGCCACAGCAAACTGCGTTGCTCGAGCGTATGAAGTCGAACAATTATGCAGCAAGGTCGTATGCATGCTAAACCAATCTGGTTTAACGTGAAAGCTCTGCGGCGCGAAGCTGCAGCTACAGCAGCTTGTATCTGATCAACTAGAACACCATCGTCTGCTATGGACAACAACGCATGTCGCTGAAAGAAGTTGGCTCAGAAGAAGCCGTCGGATACAAACACTTAAGACGTTTGAGATCGATGCGTCTATGCACATGTGATCAGGAAAGTTGGAAGGGGCCAAGAGGCTGTGGAGGCAGTGGTTATTGGATACCCACCAGTGTCTGAAGGGCTATAAAGTCGGTTATTGATCAGAAGAAGTGGTGATAAGCCGTAATGCTGTTGTTCAAAGAACATGTAATGTATAAAGACATGTTGGAGAACGACCAAAGAGCTCCACTGACAGACGGAAGCTAAGCGATGACTTAGAGAGTGGAAAGCTAAGGTTATCACGAAATACCACGTGAAGTGTGAGTCTGCAAAAACACTAACTCAATGGTTCTGAAGCAGGTGAAGAACCCGACCTGTTCAAGCTGATTAGGACGGTCAAACAGAGAAACAGAGAACGGAAGTGACAGTGTGAAGTTGATGCAGACACTCGAGGGTGGTGTGACGAAATTACCAACTCGCAAGGATAGACAAAGGAGACTATATGACCACCAG
>CAJHQP010006753.1:0-36389 GCA_905132765.1 Moricandia arvensis | reverse complement strand
GAGAGACATCAGAAGCATTCACCTACTCAAACTAAATTGGGCTAGTTCAAACACAAAACAAGCCAAGCAAGTTACTGGCATGATATTGGAGAACCAATACTCTTTCTGATCAGATTGAGGGAATACATGCTGAGGTATTCATGTTTGCGCCGGTAGGAGTATATGGGGAAGCGCTTCTTCAGAAGCAGCTGGAGCAGAGTTATATAAAGAGGAGAAACTGCTTGCTCTAAGTTCTGTTTGCAATGAGATACATCTAAGCACGTGAAGGCTTGCAACACTTTTTTATTCAAGCCAGGGAGAAGAGGTGTGTGTGTAAACACATGAACCAAAGCGTGATTGAAAGAGCAAGGAGTTTGGAGTTGATTTGAGCAAGGTTCCAGGATTGTCTGATGAATGGAAAAGGATTTAATGCTGTCCATTTGATCCCGGAAGGATGATCATGGTTCTATTCCTCTTACAAAGACTTGATTTGAGGAAATATAGTTTTGAAGGGAGAGAGTATGGTGCAATCCTGAGCAGGCTCAAACTCAGGCATGGGTCCATGTATTGGCTAGCTTATTTACTGATCAAGCTTGGCTGAATGGGCAGTTTCAATGTCTCATTGGAGGCCTATGAAGTATTAGACAAAGGGAGAGGACAAGAGACTTGATGCGGCCTCTGGAGTCATGGGATGATTCATGAACAAGGTGTCGACGTGGAAAGGTCAAGATGTATGAAGAACAAGGCACGTGGGATCCAAAGACCATTCACGAGACACTCCAACTCAGTTCAATTGTGGGCAATTAATAAAAGAGGAAAACCCAAGAAGAACCAGCTTGTGTTGGTTTATTTCCTTTTTCTTTGAAATTCAAATTTATGTAAACTAAGTTTTAATAGGATTAGGAATAGTCAACCAATATAAATTGGATTAGGACGCCCTAAACCACATTTGTTGTTGAGGCTTTTAGTTTATTTTTATAAGCATTTCATTCACGTTTTGTATCAATAAAGTTTTTGGTTAACTGTGAAGGTTAATCACTTCACTAAAGTTTTATGTGCAACCTTGGGCAAACCCCTTTTAGAGACTGATCAAGATCTAAGGAGGGTCCAGAAGCTTATGCAGAGCTAGAACAAGTTCATGAGGGGTTATAAGAAGGGAAAGAGACTTGGGAGAAGTTTGGAGTCAAATGTCGTGGGCAAAATTAGGGGTGGTCCGTACCGTATGTCCGTACGGATTGTACGACTGTCGGGACCGTATGGACGTGGTCGACCCAAAGTTCCTACTCGACCATTTGGGCATTTTGGTTTTGTGAAAAGTTAGGGGAAAAAATGTACGGACAAAACCCTAATCCGTACACTCTCATGGTAATAACTTGAGCCCTAAGGGCATGATGAAGCAATTGGAATTTCTAGACAAGGGAGAAAGATTCTAAAGGCATATTCTGGTCTGAGGAATCAACCAGGAAGATGCTAAGGTCTCTTGACCGTTTATGGATAAGATTCACCTTTATTGACTCGCCAGCAAGGAAGGAAGACCAGCCGCCTGTCATGATCTATTCTCTTGTGCTGAAAAGGAAGAGAAAGTGTATTATGAACCTGGATGATCTATGGATGAATTCACGTGCATTGTTTAGCACATTCTTAGCCAAGCTCCTTCTTGATACTAAATCTCTCATACTCTGGTTACTCACGAATCTCTCTTTATCTCTTTCAGTCTCTCCATACTCTCTCACATAATCTCATCATTCTTCATTAGTTCTCTCTCGTCAAGACTCAAACGACCCTTGCTGGTTTATTCATCACTCACACACAAGCAACTCATAAATCTTACATGGTATCAGAGAGTCTTGGTTGTGTGGTGCATGAAATCTCAGTTCAGTGCGGTCTCTATGGTGAGGTGATTGAAACTAAGGCTGAAGGATCCCACAAACTCCCATCAAGTGTGTTCCATGAAGAGGTGGCAACTGGCGAGTGTAGGGATTCATTTGACAAACCAGTCACTTCCTTCTCCAAACAAAAAGGGAGTAACTTGAACTCAATTTAATTCAAGTATTCATCATTTATTTTTAAATTCTCGAAATGGTTCTTAAATGCTTGATTAGATAAGTTCTGGCTGTTGTGGTAATGGATTGGATTACGAGTGCATTTGCCTTTAGTTAAAACCTTCATTGTGTTTCTTGCTTCATTTAAAGATTGTCTTAAGTTGCTAGAATAACTGGTTTTTTTTAAAACTATTGCCTTTGCTAAGTATCTTATTCTTGTGAAAATTCTTGATAAGTACTGAGGCACTTTTGGGATAATGTATCAGGTACCATTGCTTAAGCTTCACCTGAATATGATCATGGAGTTGCAAAGTCCCCAACATGTTGAAGCTTTAAAAGTAATAATGCACAGGCTGGTTGAAGAGCAAGAGAAGTGGGGGATTCAGTGTGTTATCATCCAAGCCGGATATGTGAAGTCATCTAGGGCTCATTGCAACCTTTCAAGCTTGGTCTTCACAAAATATCAGTCAAGCTTGAGGGAATAGCTTTATGATCCGAGAGAATCTTTTAAGTGGGATTCAACTGGGCAGTTTCAGTGCAGCCCACTACCAACCATTTAAAAGAGCTGGAGCCTCACTGAAAGATGATCTGGTCGTTCTCTTTGCTTCTATAAAGGTGGCTGTAAGTCAGATGAGAAGGCGAGAACCCAAAACCGGGCCGATGAAGGGGTAGCTGATTTGTTGAGTGCGCATGATGTGTTGATCATTGCTGACCAGTTTAGGCCATGATACATAAGTTCTTTGTGTCCAACCACACTGGTTCTCAAGCACAAAGACTCAATGGCCATCCCTAGGCCTGAAGGATCTTACTCTTTCCTTGCCAAGGTTTTTCCCTAAGGAGGTTTTGTTAAGGTTTTAATGAGAGAGACTTCAGGGTAACAAGCTTGACTTAGATCTCTAGAGTCAAGCTTGAGGGGGAGTTTTAACCTGAAGTGATAATCAACTCACTAAATGTTATGTGCAAAATTTGGGCAAAACTCCTTAGAGACTGATCAGGATCTAAGGAGGGTACAGAAGCTTATGCAGAGCTAGAATAAGCGTCCATGCAGGGTTTCTAATCAAGGAAGAAGACTTGGGAGAAGTTTGGAGTCAAATGGTCGATGTGCAAAAATAGGGCGGTCCATACCAACAATCGTGGTCGACTCAGAAAGTTCATACTCGACCATTTGGGCACATTTTTGGTTGTGCAAAGTTAGGGAAAAAGTGTATGGACCAAACCCTAATCCGTACACTCTTATTAAAATAAAGAAAGGATAAGACCAGAAGAAGAAGCAGGTAGATGATTTAAAGAGAGTTCATCAAGGGAATGCCAATTTGGTTATGTCCGTACAGACTTGCCTCCACAAGCATTCATCTTGACCTAACTTACCTTGCAAGGCAAGAAAAGAATTGGGAAGGCTTAAGGGATGTTGCCTAAGCTCCAGAAAACATAGGCTAGTCAGTTGAATGCAAAAGGAGCGATCAGGTTTGAATTTAGCAAGAAAGACCACATGTGGTGCATAAGGACAAGAGCAGACCAAACACTATCAACCTAGGAGACTGTGCTCTCCTCCTGTCCTTTCTAATCCTCTTGGACGAGCCAGACATTGGCTGTATCTCCTTTGGCATGTTCTCATTCCTTACATAATTATTTGTTTATGTTTCCTTGTTCTAGTAATTGTTTAATGTTGTTTATTGCCTATTGAAAGGATGCTTCATCTCTTGTAATACCAACCAGAAATAATAGAAACATTTTCTCTCTAATCATGTGTGCTCTCTCTCCCTTGCTTGTGTCTAAACAATATTTACAATATAAGGAGTTAAGTATTATGGTTTGAGGTTGCCTTAGCTCTATCTCTCTTAAGGCAGCCTAATACTTGTAAACGCCACTCTAAACTCTTTTTTTATCTCCTCTTAAGCTCTAGATTACTGATTCTAAATCCTCTTCATCTTAGGTACACAAACTCAAAGCGTTGTGTTACTTCAGAAGGATAGATTCAAACTAGAGATTCTTTGCCACTTATAACCAGTTTGCTATCTAGGATCTTGGTTATAGTGTAGGCTGTTTAAGAAGAGTCAACCACCAGTTTTTGTGTCTCTTCCTTTGAATGGTGAGTGACTGTGAAATGGTTGAAAAGGATTCATTTATAAGTTAACTGAATACTCTCTTGACATGTGGTAAACACTCATGAATTCCAACATGGTATCAGAGCTTTGTTGCTCTTCTTGGGCTGAACTCACTTCTTTTGTGTCGATTTCTTCATCTGAATCTCTCTCTCTGGCATTAAAATTAGTTTTCAGGAGCTGTGTGGCTAGGATTGAAACTTGGACAGTAGAGAGTTAGATGAATTATGTTTTTCAAAAACTGTGTGTTTATTCAAGATACAATCTTTAAAGTTTATTTTATTATCAGTGACTCTCCCGTGATCTCCTCATTGTTTAAGGTTTGGATAAATGATTAAAATCTGCCTCATACCAGCCTGAGGGAGGGAGAAACGATTATACTTGTGTCTTGAAATCTTTTGAAAATCGATTTCACAAAATTTCTCTTTGAAAACTATTGCGTGTGTGTTCTTCATCTTGTCTAATGACTTCTTCAAGAGGACAAGATGGAGTTCGTTTTTTTTTTGGTTTTCTCTCTCCCATGTGTAAGCTTTGGTCCTGATATTGAGTTCGGATTATAAGAACAAAGCCTAAGGGAGGAAAATGGAAAAAATAAGACTTCATCTGTTTTTATGCTTAAAATCGGTTTTATAAAGATGCAGTTCTTCCTTGTTTTGGTCTCAAATATCATTAGGCTTATCTTCCCTTTGTCTCTCAATTTTCAAAGTTTGGTGAAAGATTTAAAGTCTAATGAAACCAATGATTGAGGGACGAAGAAAGATTGATGGTGAATTAAAGAAAAGTAATTTGTAAGAGCATTTCAATTTCGGATTTAAAGAAAAGCTCTTTGAAAGGATTTGAATTCTGAACATGTTTTGAACAGATTCTTGAGTAATCTTATTTTAAAAAAAAATCTTTAAAAATGTGTTAACTGGTTGGATGTTCATGCCCCACCAGCATTGTTGATCAGCCATGAAGCTTGAAAGCCATGGACTGAAAACTGCTTCCGCATTATCTCATTCTCCAACATACTCTCTCCTACTCTCCATTATTCTCTCATACTCTCTCATAATCTTGTTACTTATTCTCTCATTCTCTGTCGACTAATACTCTGGTTACATCATTCTCTACTCTCTGCTTTTACTCTGGTTACTAACTCTCTATTCTCATATTCTCTTGTTTCGAATCTGCCTAAGGCTGTTAAACTGTCTTGAAAGAATTGTTTTCCTTCTGTCCTTTGGAAAATTGATGGTGTTATTGCCTGAATTCTTACTCTTGTTTATTAGGATTCAGAGAATGTATCTAGGATAGAATCTATAAGATATCTGTCCATTGCTGCAGTGCTTGCTTAAATTGTGTTTTAAAGATCAAACTTGGTGAAAACCAATGTCCTGGTCTCTTGTTGTCTACTGATGTTTGTCTTAGTGTTTGTTGACAGGTTGCCCATGTTGATCAGAGCCTACACATGATGTATATTCCTGACAATGGAGATTCCCACTGCCAATCAACACTTTGGACACTGATTGTGTCCATTAACTCCCAAGATGGTTGAGAGGATGAATGGAGCAGTGGATAGATTGCTCAGAAGATACTTACCTGATGCCAAGAGGGTGGAAAGGAAGTAAACTCAAGAGAAAAGGCCACAGCTCAAGCCAAGAGGGCTGTGGTCTAAAGGCATTGGTTATCATCACTGGCTCTTATCTTCCAAGCTTGACCACATACTCTCATTATTAGGTCAAGCTTGAGGAGGGGTGTTAATATGAGAAAGCCAGTGCCCATCTTCTTATGCAAGGGAAGTACCTAAAACTATACTTATTCTTGTTTGAACAAGTTTTCCCCTTGATAATTGTTGCAAGTGTATGTGCATTGTTTGAATCAGGTACTTGAAGCTCATGAGAAAGAGTCTGGTCGTGGATTAAACCCTTTGATGATGGCAGGATGTCGGAAGAAAGGGGGAGACAAAGAACCGGCCACATGGAGAGTTCCAAGCAGTTTTGAGTTTGAAGAAAGGGAGGCACTGGTGCCTGCTTGCCATTGAAGTAAGGCCATGATCCAGGGTTTATGAGTCCCTAAACTTTATCATAAGACTCATAAACCCATTGGCCAATCCCTAGTCTGAGGGTGGTTGCACTTTTTTCCCTAAGTATAGGTTTATCCAAAGAGGTTTTCCATACTTAGGTTTTTAATGAGGCAAGTGCTCTCAGTTCCAAGCTTGCCAAAGGATCTCCTAAGGTCAAGCTTGAGAGGGAGTGTTAAAATAAAGAAAGGAATGACCAGAAGAAGAAGCTGGTAGATGATTTAAAGAGAGTTCATCAGGAGAAGCCAATTTGGTTATGTCCGTACAGACTTGCTCCACAAGCAATCATCCTGACCTAACTTCCCTTGCAAGGCAAGAAAAGAAGTGGGAAGGCTTAAGGGATGTTGCTAAGATCCAGAAACATAGGCTAGTCAGTTTGAATGCAAAAGGAGCGATCAGGTTTGAATTTAGCAAGAAAGACCACATGTGGTGCATAAGGACAAGAGCAGACCAAACACTATCAACCTAAGGAGACTGTGCTCTCCTCCTGTCCCTTTCTAATCCTCTTGGACGAGCCAGACATTGGCTGTATCTCCTTTTGCATGTTCTCATTCCTTACATAATTATTTGTTTATGTTTCCTTGTTCTAGTAATTGTTTAATGTTGTTTATTGCCTATTGAAAGGATGCTTCATCTCTTGTAATACCAACCAGAAATAATAGAAACATTTTCTCTCTAATCATGTGTGCTCTCTCTCCCTTGCTTGTGTCTAAACAATATTTACAATATAAGGAGTTAAGTATTATGGTTTTGAGGTTGCCTTAGCTCTATCTCTCTTAAGGCAGCCTAATACTTGTAAACGCCACTCTAAACTCTTTTTTTATCTCCTCTTAAGCTCTAGATTACTGATTCTAAATCCTCTTCATCTTAGGTACACAAACTCAAAGCGTTGTGTTACTTCAGAAGGATAGATTCAAACTAGAGATTCTTTGCCACTTATAACCAGTTTGCTATCTAGGATCTTGGTTATAGTGTAGGCTGTTTAAGAAGAGTCAACCACCAGTTTTGTGTCTCTTCCTTTGAATGGTGAGTGACTGTGAAATGGTTGAAAAGGATTCATTTATAAGTTAACTGAATACTCTCTTGACATGTGGTAAACACTCATGAATTCCAACATGGTATCAGAGCTTTGTTGCTCTTCTTGGGCTGAACTCACTTCTTTTGTGTCGATTTCTTCATCTGAATCTCTCTCTCTGGCATTAAAATTAGTTTTCAGGAGCTGTGTGGCTAGGATTGAAAACTTGGACAGTAGAGAGTTAGATGAATTATGTTTTTCAAAAACTGTGTGTTTATTCAAGATACAATCTTTAAAAGTTTATTTTATTATCAGTGACTCTCCCCGTGATCTCCTCATTGTTTAAGGTTTGGATAAATGATTAAAATCAGTTCATACCAGCCTCAGGGAGGGAGAAACGATTATACTTGTGTCTTGAAATCTTTTGAAAATCGATTTCACAAAATTTCTCTTTGAAAACTATTGCGTGTGTGTTCTTCATCTTGTCTAATGACTTCTTCAAAGAGGACAAGATGGAGTTCGTTTTTTTTTGGTTTTCTCTCTCCCATGTGTAAGCTTTGGTCCTGATATTGAGTTCGGATTATAAGAACAAAGCCTAAGGGAGGAAAATGGAAAAAATAAGACTTCATCTGTTTTTATGCTTAAAATCGGTTTTATAAAGATGCAGTTCTTCCTTGTTTTGGTCTCAAATATCATTAGGCTTATCTTCCCTTTGTCTCTCAATTTTCAAAGTTTGGTGAAAGATTTAAAGTCTAATGAAACCAATGATTGAGGGACGAAGAAAGATTGATGGTGAATTAAAGAAAAGTAATTTGTAAGAGCATTTCAATTTCGGATTTAAAGAAAAGCTCTTTGAAAGGATTTGAATTCTGAACATGTTTTGAACAGATTCTTGAGTAATCTTATTTTGAAAAAAAATCTTTAAAAATGTGTTAACTGGTTGGATGTTCATGCCCCACCAGCATTGTTGATCAGCCATGAAGCTTGAAAGCCATGGACTGAAAACTGCTTCCGCATTCTCTCATTCTCCAACATACTCTCTCCTACTCTCCATTATTCTCTCATACTCTCTCATAATCTTGTTACTTATTCTCTCATTCTCTGTCGACTAATACTCTGGTTACATCATTCTCTATTCTCTGCTTTTTACTCTGGTTACTAACTCTCTATTCTCATATTCTCTTGTTTCGAATCTGCCTAAGGCTGTTAAACTGTCTTGAAAGAATTGTTTTTCTTCTGTCCTTTGAAAATTGATGGTGTTATTGCCTGAATTCTTACTCTTTTTATTAGGATTCAGAGAATGTATCTAGGATAGAATCTATAAGATATCTGTCCATTGCGGCAGTGCTTGCTTAAATTGTGTTTTAAAGATCAAACTTGGTGAAAACCAATGTTCTGTCTCTTGTTGTCTACTGATGTTTGTCTTAGTGTTTGTTGACAGGTTGCCCATGTTGATCAGAGCCTACACATGATGTATATTCCTGACAATGGAGATTCCCACTGCCAATCAACACTTTGGACACTGATTGTGTCCATTAACTCCCAAGATGGTTGAGAGGATGAATGGAGCAGTGGATAGATTGCTCAGAAGATACTTACCTGATGCCAAGAGGGTGGAAAGGAAGTAAACTCAAGAGAAAAGGCCACAGCTCAAGCCAAGAGGGCTGTGGTCTAAAGGCATTGGTTATCATCACTGGCTCTTATCTTCCAAGCTTGACCACATACTCTCATTATCAGGTCAAGCTTGAGGAGGGGTGTTAATGTGAGAAAGCCAGTGCCCATCTTCTTATGCAAGGGAAGTACCTAAAACTATACTTATTCTTGTTTGAACAAGTTTTCCCCTTGAAAATTGTTGCAAGTGTATGTGCATTGTTTGAATCAGGTACTTGAAGCTCATGAGAAGAGTCTGGTCGTGGATTAAACCCTTTGATGATGGCAGGATGTCGGAAGAAAGGGGGAGACAAAGAACCGGCCACATGGAGAGTTCCAAGCAGTTTTGAGTTTGAAGAAAGGGAGGCACTGGTGCCTGCTTGCCATTGAAGTAAGGCCATGATCCAGGGTTTATGAGTCCTTAAACTTTATCATAAGACTCATAAACCCATTGGCCAATCCCTAGTCTGAGGGTGGTTGCACTTTTTTCTCTAAGTATAGGTTTATCCCAAGAGGTTTTCCATACTTAGGTTTTTAATGAGGCAAGTGCTGTCAGTTCCAAGCTTGCCCAAGGATCTCCTAAGGTGAAGCTTGAGAGGGAGTGTTAAAATAAAGAAAGGAATGACCAGAAGAAGAAGCTGGTGGATGATTTAAAGAGAGTTCATCAGGAGAAGCCAATTTGGTTATGTCCGTACAGACTTGCTCCACAAGCAATCATCCTGACCTAACTTCCCTTCCAAGGCAAGAAAGAAGTGGGAAGGCTTAAGGGACGTTGCTAAGCTCCAGAAAACATAGGCTAGTCAGTTTGAATGCAAAAGGAGCGATCAGGTTTGAATTTAGCAAGAAAGACCACATGTGGTGCATAAGGACAAGAGCAGACCAAACACTATCAACTAAGGAGACTGTGCTCTCCTCCTGTCCCTTTCTAATCCTCTTGGACGAGCCAGACATTGGCTGTATCTCCTTTGGAATGTCCTCATTCCTTACATAATTATTTTTTTATGTTTCCTTGTTCTAGTAATTGTTTAATGTTGTTTATTGCCTATTTAAAGGCTGCTTCATCTCTTGTAATACCAACAAGAAATAATAGACAAGTTTCTCTCTCTAATTCTATGTGCTCTCTCCCTTGCTTGTGTCTAAACGATATTCAAAATGTAAGGAGTTAGTATTATGGTTTTGAAGCTGCCTTAGCACTATCTCTCTTAAGGCGGCCAAATACTTGTAAAACCCACTCTGAACTCTTTTTTATCTCCTCTTAAGCTCTAGATTACTGATTCTAAATCCTCTTCATCTTAGGTACACAAACTCAAAGTGTTGTGTTACTTCAGAAGGATAGATTCAAACTAGATATTCTTTGCCACACTTAACCAGTTTGCAGTCTAGGATCTTGGTTATAGTGTAGGCTGCTTAAGAAGATTCAACCACCAGTTTGTTTTCTCTTCCTTTGAGTGGTGAGTTCTTGTGAAATGGTTGAAGAGGATTCAGTTACAAGTTAACTGAATACTCTCTTGACATGAGACAAACACTCATAAATTCCAACACTACCATGGTGATTACTTGGGCCCTAAGGTATGAAGAAGGCGAAATGGAAGTTAAAGACAAGGGAGAAAAGTTTCTAAGGCATATTCTGGTCTGAGGAAGCAACCCGGAAGATGCTAAGGTCTCTTGACCGTTCATAGATAAGATTCAGGGAAGACCAGCCAGCCTGTCATGATCTGTTCCCTTGTGCTAAAAAGGAAGAGCAAGCTGTATTATGAACATGGACTGATCTATGGACGAATTCAAGTGCATTGTTGGCACATTCTTAGCCAAGATCCTCTCTTAGTCATAAAGCTCCCAAGACCTGATCTGAGTCGTCCTTTTCAAACCAGACCATCTCCACTCTCCATTTCTTATCCTTAGCTTTATGGTTTATCCAGAAACTTGTAAAGATTATATATAGACCCTTATGGGCGAATTGTAACCTTAAGTGAGTAAGGGGGTTTCCCCTACTTATCCTTCATAATCTTTGTTACTGAGTCAAACTTGGAACCCTAAAGTCTCTCCTCGTTAAAAACCTTACCAAAGAAAACCTTCCTTAGGGATAAAACCTTAGCAAGGAAAATAGTAAGATCCTTCAAGGCCTAGGGATTAGCCATTGAGTCTTTGTTCCTTAAAACCAGTGTGGTTGGACACAAAGAACTTTGTATCGTGGCCTAACTGGTGCAGCAATGATCAACACATCATGCGCACTCACAAGATTCAGCTTGAACTCTTCATAGGCCTGGTTTTGGGTCTCCCCCTCTCAACTGACTTCACAGCCACTTTATAGAAGTTAGGAGACGACCAGATCATCTTCAGTGAGGCTCCAGCTCTTGTTCAAATGGTGAGTAGTGGTTGCACTGAACTGCCAGTTGAATCCCCCACTTAAAAGACTTCTCTCGGATCATGAAGCTCATTCCCTCAAGCTTGGGACTGATAATTGGTGAAGGACCAAGCTTGCAAGGTTTCAATGAGCTCTAGATGACTTCACTGATCCGGCTGGTGAGGAGTGTATACACACTTGAATCCCCCACTCCTCTTGCTCTTCAACCAGCCTGTGCATTATTACTTTTGAAGCTTTCAACATGTTGGAGGACTTTGCAACTCCATGATCATCTTCAGTGACGCTTAAGCAATGGTACATGATACATTATCCCAAAAGTACCTCAGTACTTATAAAGAATGTTCACAAGAATAAGATACTTAGGCAAAGCTCAATAGTTTAAACAAAACCAGTGATTCTAGCAACTTAGACAATCTTCTAAATGAAGCAAGAAACCAATGATGGTCTTAACTAAGGAAAATGCACTAGTACTCAATCCATTTAACCACAGAAGCCAGAACTTATCTAATAAAGCATTTTAAAAATCATTTCGTGAATTTAGAAAGAAATGATGAATGACTTGAATTAAATTGAGTTCAAGTTACTTCCCTTTTTGTTTGTATGAGGAGTGACTGGTTTGTCACTTGAATCCGTCACACTCGGCCAGTTTCAACTCTTCATGGGACCACCAACTTGATGGGCGGTTGTGTGGATCCTTCAGCCTTAGTTTCAATCACCTCACCATAGAGACCGTACTGAACTGAGCTTTCATGCACACACAACCAAGACTCCTCTGAACAGCCTCTTAGCATAGACACGCCACTGCCTAGACCCGGTTGGATGATAGTTTGTTGAAGTCCTTGCAAAGGCTTGTACTGGACCACGGTTCATGCCTATTAAGACTCCCCCTCAAGCTTAACTCCAATTATAGGAAGGAGCTAAGCTTGTGAACGGCCTAAGCAGTCCAAGGTCTTAGGACCACCGGGCTTCTTGACTTTGTGATGGCCTTCTTCTTGTTAGTCTAAGCTTAGTTCTTCCCTTAGTCTCAGAGTTAAGCTTAAGGGGGAGTCTTAATATGCATGATCCCATGGTCCAGTATCAAGCCTTTGCAAGGACTTCAACAGACGATCAGCAACCGGGTCTAGGCAGTGGTGTTTCTATGCAAAGAGGCTACTCAGAGCTGTCCTGGTTGTGTGTCTATGAAAGCTCAGTTCAATGAGGCCTATGTGGTCAGGTGATTGAAACTGTAGATGAAGGATCCACACAACCTCCCATCGAGCTGGTGTTTCCATGAAGAGGTTGCAACTGCCGAGTGTGTGAGGGATTCAAGTGACAAACAGTCACTCCTCATCCAAACAAAAGGGAAGTAACTTGAACTCAATTCAATTCAAGTCATTCATCATTTCATTCTAAAATCTCGAAATGATAATTAAAATGGTTGATTGATTGGTCCTTACTGCTTTGGTTAAATGGAATGTGTACTGGTGAATTTGCCTTAGTTAAAACAATCATTGATATCTTGATTCATTTAGAAGATTGTCTAAGTTGCTTGAGTCACTGGTTTTGTTTAGACTATTGTGCTTTGCCTAAGTAGTATATCCATTTGAACCTAATGAATTCGTGATAAATACTGATGCAACTTTGTGATAATGCATCAGGTACGATTACCATTGCTTGATCTTCACTAAAGATGATCATGGTTGTTTCCTAGCTTCTCTAAAGGTGGCTTTGAAGTCAGTTGAGAGGTGGAGACCCAAACCGGGTCAATGAAGAGTTCAAGCTGAGTTTGAAGTGTGTGCAACCTATGAGTGTTGCTACACCTGTTTAGGCCACGATCCAGAGTCCTTTGTGTCCAACCACACTGGTTATAAGGCACAAAAGCTTAATTGCCAATGCTTAGGCCTTGAAGGATCTTAATCTTTTCCTTATCAAGGTTTTATCCCTTAGCAGGGTTTTCTTTGTAAGGTTTTTAATGAGGAGATACTTCAGGGTTTCAAACTTGACTTATGATCTCTAAAGTTAAGCTTGAGGGGGAGTGTTAACTTGAAGTGAGAAAATGACTCACAAAGGTCTATGTGCAAAGTTCGGGTTAAACACCATTAGAAGTCTGATGAAGACCAAAGGAGTGTCCAGAAACCTTTGCAACAACAAGAAGAAGTCCAAGAAGGGCATTATGAAGGTTCTGGGAAGATTTGGGAGCATTTGGGTCATGTGCAAAAATAGGCTCGCCTAGACTAGAGGAATTGTGCAGTTTTGGGATTGCCTTCAGTTTAATCAATTTAAACTAAACCAAAGCAATTATCTTTTGAAGATAAGGAGGCAAGTGGATGCTTGGGTCGAAAAATATCAGAAAGAATATGCTCAAAAGATGCCTTTGGCAAGGAAGGAAGGTGTGAGGAAGTTTCCTCACCTTATCCACATCTATACATGCCCACAGCCTGCTAAAACGTGTGTTCTCTTCCACTTGACTCAGAATGGGATCCGAGAGGGAATATACATTAGGGTCATGTGGATTTAGCTATGTATGCAAGCTGGAAAGGTAAAGGTGCTTTACCTTTACAGCCATGACCAATCTCAACCATTCATTCAAATAGAGTAATCTGAGCCTTCCATTTTAAGAAAGCTGTCCATGAATTTCCAGCTAGCAACCAGACTATCAAGACTTATCCTAGACGTCCGTTTGAATAAATGAATCACAGCACTTAAATCTAGGTTTATGTTTTAAAGTTGTAACGCTTATCTAAGCTCCTTGTAGACAGTTTGTAATGTTTAAGTTGAATGGGGATTTCCCCCCTCTTCTTAATTATTATCTGGTTAATTTGTCTCTCTATACTCTCTAAACTTTCTATTCTCTTGATATTAAAGCTCACATACTCTGGTTACTCTCGAATCTCCCTTAGTCTCTCTCAATCTCCCATTCTCTCTCACATACTCTCATCACTCTCCATTAGTCTCTCTCTCTTCTGTTCAAGACTCAAACGACCCTTGCTGGATTTGTTCACCACACACACACACGGCCTAGACTCTAAAACTCTTACACATCCTTGGTACCTCTTTACATGCTACTAATACTGGTTACTCCTTGAATGCTTTAACAAGCTCAAAAATGACAAAACCCTTACTTATTGATCAGGAGCTAGCAACCATATGATTAGTGATCTAAGGTTGATTAAAAACATTGTTCCTGTCCTAGGGAATGTTCTTGTAGCTAATGGAGAAATGGTACCAATTAAAGGAGTAGATTATCTTAGGTTATTTGATAAAGAATCTAAGGCCTTTTACATGCCAAATTTTACATCTAACTTGTTATCTTTTAAAAGGGTTGCTACTGATTTTAATTGTAAGGTTACTTTCACTCCTAATGATGTCTCCTTTCAGGATATTGAATCTAGTAGGTTACTTGGAAAAGGTGTAACCAAGGGAGACTTGTAATTGCTTGAAGACACTAAGCTTGCATCCGATTTATCCCATGCTTTAAGTTCATGTTTTAATTTCCCTAAAGATGTTATGTGGCATTCTATATTATTACATCCTCACTCTCCTGCTTTAAACATCATGTTGCCTAGTATTTCATTTCAAAAAGATTGTGAAGCTTGCTTCTTAGGAAAACATTGTAAATTGTTTTTCCGAAATCTAGTACAATCGATGAAAATGTCTTTGATTTAATTCACTCTGATGTGTGGACTGCCCCTTGTGCATCTAGAGAGCATCATAAGTATTTTGTGACATTTATAGATGAAAATCTAGAGAGCATCATAAGCACATGGATCACATTGCTTCAATCGAAGGATAGGGTGTTAGATACATTCGTAAACTTTCAAACTTATGTATTTAACCTTTACAATCTCAAGATTAAATTTTTGAGATCAGATAATGGAGAAGAATACACCAGCAATGCATTCAAACAACACCTAGCCAAACATGGAGTGATCCATCAAACAAGCTGTCGATATACTCCACAACCAAATGGTGTGGTTGAGAGAAAGAATAGACATCTTATAGAAGTTGCCAGAAGCATGATGTTCCACATGAATATACCAAAGACGTTTTGTGGAGATGAAGAGATGACAGCCTTCAATTTAATCAACAAAATTCCCACCAAAGTCCTACAAGATCAGTCGCCACATGAGGTACTAAACAAACATCGACCATCTATAGATCACCTACAGGTATTTGGGTGCTTGTGTTTTCTTTTAATTCCAGGAGAGCAAAGGAACAAGTAAGAACCAAAAAGCACTAGAGCCATATTTATTGGCAATTCACCTCACCAAAAGGGATACAAGTATTATTCTCCAGAAACCAAGAGGGTTCTAATCTCTAGAGATGTGAGGTTTGTTGAGTCTAAAGGCTACTATGATGAGAAGATTTGGGAAGAAGTAAGAGACTTATCTCAATCAACCTCAGATAGAGCTGAGAACTTGAGAAGGGTAATGGAAAGTATTGGCATCAGTATACCAAGAAGGAGTGTTGAGACTGAGCAACACAAGATCAGCCTAGTTCATCACAAGAGGAATCTGAACATAGAAATGATGAGGTTACTCCTCTTGATCATAAAGGGGGAATCAAACTGAACCACAAGAAGAAATTTCTGTCTCTCATGACCAAGAAGAGCAACAAGAAGAGGAAGTGGTGAGTGGAGATCAATCTGCGGATGATAAGACTACACCAACTGAAGACAATGTCCAGCCATTGCGAAGAAGCACCAGGGTTAGGCACCCTCCATCCAATTGGGTCAATACCAGAGTCTACTTCAACTCACAAGCAGTAGCTCATCCCACCAGAGGTGTGTGTTCTCTAGCTCAATATCCACAAGAGCATGTTGTGTTTATCGGCACACTGGACTAGGGATACATACCTAAAACGTATGAAGAAGCTATGGATCATAAGGTGAGGAGAGACTCAGTGGTAAATGAAACCAATGACATGATCATCAATGACACTTGGTATGAAGCTGAACTTCCAAAAGGGAAGAATGCAGTGACCAGCATGTGGGTTTTCACCATCAAATACAATGCAGATGGTACTGTGGAGAAGTGCAAAACTAGGTTGGTTGCAAGAGGATTCACCCAAACCTATGGAGAAGATTACCTTGACACCTTTGCACCAGTGGCAAAACTTCATACCATACGGATCATCTTATCTTTGGCATTAAACTTGGAGTGGGATCTATGGCAAATGGATGTGAAGAATGCTTTCTTGCAAGGAACATGAAGCCACCTCCGGGCCTACAACACCTAGTCAAACCAGGAAATGTCCTTAGACTCAAGAAGGCTATCTATGGGTTGAAGCAATCACCAAGGGCTTGGTACCACAAGCTCAGTACCACACTCAATGGAAAAAGGTCTGTGAAATCAGAAGCTGACCATACTCTCTTCACTCTCACCAGCTCACAAGGCATTGTGGTAAACCTTATATATGTGGATGATATCATCATCACTGGAAGTGATAAAGAAGGTATTCTCTCAACTAAAGTCTTTCTTAAATCATCATTTGATATCAAAGACTTGGGTGAGTTAAAGTACTTCCTTGGGATTGAGATATGTCGATCTAAAGAGGGGATGTTTCTGACTCAAAGGAAGTACACACTTGATTTGTTGAGTGAGGCAGGTGAATTAGGTGGAAGAGCAGCCAAGACTCCTCTAGGGGATGGGTACAAAGTCTTACGTGAGGGGGAGATAGAGAACAAGCCATTTGAAGATGTCAAGAGATATAGGAGGATGGTTGGAAAGCTCATTTATCTTTACAATCACAAGTCCAGACGTGTGTTTTGCAGTGAATCAAGTCAGCCAACATATGCAAGCACCAAAGATACACCATTGGAACATGGTGGAGAGGATCTTGAGATACCCAAGAGAGGCAACAGGACAAGGAGTTTGGTTAGGCTGCAACCAGAGTACTGAGATTGTTGGGTATTGTGATGCAGATTGGGCTGGAGATAGAGTGGACATGTAGTCCACAACCGGTTATTGCACTTTCATTGGTGGCAACTTAGTAACTTGGAAAAGTAAGAAGCAGAAGATTGTGTCATGTTCAAGTGGAAAAGCTCAAAATAGGGCTATGAGGAAGCTTACAAGTGAGCTCATTTGGATCAGGAATCTACTTAGAGACTTGGGAATTGAGACCACAACTCCAATCTCCATGCACTGTGATAATCAAGCAGCAATTCACATAGCATCCAACAATGTGTTTTATGAGAGGACCAAACACATTGAAGTGGATTGTCACAAGGTTAGACAAGCTGTGGAGCAGAAGATTATATTGCCTTTCTACACTATAAGTGAAGATGAACTAGCTGACATCTTCACCAAGGCAGCAAGCACAAAGGTCTGTGAGTTCATCCATTCAAAACTTGGACTCATGGATCTCTTATCTCATTGATATCTCCTTTATGAAGTATTCAACGCTTTTTCCTTGACTTGGGTTTTCTCCCATTGGGTTTTACCTAGTTAAGATTTTAATGAGGGAATGCTTCATAGCTTCCAAGCTTGACTTGTTCCACATGGTCAAGCTTGAGGGGGAGTGTTGAGATGAAGCAAGAATAAATAAGGAAATGGCCAAAGTTGAGTTAGGTTGAGATGCAAGTCTGGCCATACAGTTGGGAGTGACCTAACCATATCTTGACGTGCAAGGAAGTCAAGGGAGGTTACTTGCCTAAGACCACAAATACTTGAATTACAAATTTCTGCCTTGCTTGTGGGAAGTCATAGATCCGTTGAGAAGCATCCAAGAAAGAAGTCACATGTCTACTTAAGGCTGGGAAGCAAGAGGGGACCGTTTAGAACCAGTCACTATCACCTCATCTGGTCGAGCTTCTTTCCTACTCCAGCAGCAATTGTTTATTCATTTTTGGTCTGCTTACTTTGTTTATTGTTTGTCTATTTAAAGACATGTACAAGAACCTACAGAAAGTAAGGAAAACATTTCTCCCTCTATTCTCTTTGTTTCTCTATCTCTCTCTCCTCTCTCACGAATTCTCTTTTCACTCTCTCTCTCTCTTGTTCTTCATCAGTTCTTGATATTCTTCACTCAATCTCCCCAATAAATCTCTAAAAGTCACAACAAGTGGTATGTCTACCATAGCACCACTCAGGATGAGACTATCAAGAGGTCAGACCTTGATACTCTCATCAAAGCCTCAAGGAGAACTATGGTATTGTTCTTGGAACCTCTTTTAAATGCATTACACACTACTAGTCAGAATCCTAAACCACTAGTGATAGATTCAGGGGCTTCTCACCACACGATTAGTGATGCTAGTCCAATGAGTAACTTAGAACCTGCCTTAGGTAATGTGATGATGGCTAATTGTGAGATAGTACCCATTAATGGTATAGGGAACTTGAAACTGTTTAACAAAGATTCAAAGGCATTTTACATGCCGACATTCACTTCCAATTTGCTATCTGTTAAAAAGGCTACCAGTGATCTGAATTGCCTTGCTGTTTTTAGTCCTAATGATGTCTACTTTCAGGAAATTTAGAACAGTAGTTTACTTGGCAAAGGTGTGACCAAGGAGGGCTTGTATCCGCTTGAATACACCAGATGCTTGTCTGATTTATCCTATGCTTTTAGTGAAATATTTAAGAAATGATTAAGATAGAGAGAGTTTAGAGAGATTTGAGTGAGATTAGAGTGATTAAAGAGATTTATGCTTTAGGAACCAAGAATCAAAAATGATAAAGGAGAGAATAGACTCCATTAGTTTATTGCTTGCTGAGGGTTACAATATATAGGGAGAGGAGATACAAAGGTTAACGGATAGAAAAAGCAAAGCATGTGAGATCAGCTTGACCGGAGGAGCGCCAAGTTTGAACTTGTGGACAAGGTGGCTCGCACGTTTGATACCAAGAGCATCTTGATTAGATACTCTTGCTCCTTTACATCTAGCACCAGCTCTTCAAAGACAATCCAACCTTATCCTCTTGGTTCGAACCAAGTAGGGACCAAACCTTCTCCCTTATCCAGAAGCTTTCCCTCCTTCCTTCGCTCGTCCATTTACCTTTCACCACAGGGTAACTCCAAGTGTACGGACCAGGTATGTCCGTACAATTTCGCCCAATTTTCGCACATTCTCAATATGTGAAGTTTAGGTGATCTGAAGTGGTTTTGGTCGGGTAGTTCGTACACCGGCCGTACAGTCCGTACACCAGCCGTACCGTCCGTACCATTGCCCTATTTTGGACCATCTTCTTTTCACTCAAAATCTTCACACAAGCGTCCTCTAATTCTCATTAACCTTATTCCACATTTCAACACTCCCCCTCAAGCATGACCAAGGGGAACCGGTCAAGGTTGGAATACCATGAGATCTTCCTCATTAAAAACCTTACAAGCAAAACCCTTTTGGGATAAAAAATTGATAAGGGAAAAAGAGTAAAGACCTCATGGTGAGGGGATTAGCTGATGTGAGAGAGGTCAATGAGTCCTAACCGAGTGTGGATGGACTCAAGTGTCTTCTGTCTAGCCGCTTTGGTAAAGACATCAGCTAGTTGATCCTCACTCCGGGTATAACAAGGAAGGATCACTCCTTGTACCATCAACTGCCTCACCTTGTGGCAGTCCACTTCACTATGCTTGGTTCTCTCGTGAAAGACTGAGTTGGAGGCTATATGGATGGCAGCATGGTTGTCACAATGCATTGTCATTGGGGATGATGCATCTATGTCCAAGTGCTTCAGTATGCCTTTGATCCACACCAGTTCATTTGTCAGCTTCAACATGGCCCTATACTCAGCTTCAACGTTTGAACATGACACCACCTTCTACTTCTTGCTCTTTCAAGTAAGAAGGTTGCCTCCTATGAAAGTGCAGTAGCCAGTGGTAGACTTTCTGTCCACTCTATCTCCTGCCCAATCTGCATCATAGTAGCCCACTACCTCTGTGCTTCCATTACACCCCATCCATACTCCTTGACCGGGTGAACCATTCAGGTACCCGAAGTATCCTATCCACCATGCTCCAATGATACTCCTTGGGAGCTTGCAAGTATTGACTCACCTGGTTCACAGCAAAACAGATATCAGACCGTGTAATAGTTAAGTATATGAGCTTACCAACCATCCTCCTATAGAATTCTGCATCTTCAAACGGTTGGTTGTTTTCCATCTCCCGCTCAAGTAGAAATTTGTATCCATCTTCAAGAGGGGTCTTGGCGATTGATCCTCCAAGCTTACCTGCATCTTTCAAGAGATCAAGTTTATATTTCCTTTGAGACATGAACAAACCTTCCTTTGATCTACAAATCTCAATCCCAAGGAAGTATTTCATCTCACCTAGATCCTTAATCTCAAAAACAGATTTTAGAAAGTACTTTAAGGCCTTAATGCCCACCTTGTCACTTCCTATGATGATGATGTCATCAACATACACAAGAAGAACAATAATACCTGACTGGGTGATGAGGGTAAATAGAGTATGGTCTAGTTCTGACTTTTTATGTTTGAACCAGAAACCATTTTACACACTAGATGCACCATAGACTCTAAGGTATGCAGTCTGATCATTGATGGTGGCTGTTGTACTAATGTTTCCAGCAAGTACTTGGTTGATAAACTAGGCCTCAAGATTACCAGAACCCAAAGCCATATAGGCTCAAATGGCTAAATGATGAGACTGAGTTGAAGATTGGTGAACAAGTGGTGATCCCATTCAGCATAGGCAGATATGCTCATAAGGTGACTTGTGATGTTGTTCCTATGCAAGCTGGACATCTCTTGCTGGGGAGACCTTTGCAATTTGACAAGGAGACAATCCACAATGGCTGCACCAACTTCTAAAGCTTCACTCACAACAACCGCAAGCACAACCTTGCTCATTTGACTCCACAGCAAGTCCTAAACATGCAAAAGGAGATGGACAATGGTAATAAGGCAAGTAAGAATAACCTTTACCTCACTTCCCAACAAGTTTTAAGGAAGGTGTGTTGGACATGTTATGAGGAACAAGCACTTCCCCCATCCAGAGTCCAACTCATTGAGAAGTTCCAAGACCTATTCCTGGAATACATACCCACTGGTTTACCACCTATTAGAGAAATAGAACACAAGAATAAACTCATCCTAGGAGCTCCATTACCAAACCGTCCAGCCTATAAGATGAACCCGGAGGAAGCCAAAGAACTAGAGAAGCAGGTGCAAGACTTGAGGGATAAGGGATACATCAGGGAGAGTCTAAGCCCCTATGCTGTTCATGTTCTGTTGGTACCAAAGAAAGATGGGACTTGGAGGATGTGTGTTGACTGCTGTGCCATCAACAACATAGCCATCAAGTATAGCCACCCAATACCAAACTTGATGACATGCTGGATGAGCTTAGTGGTGATGAGAATGGGATGACATCTGGGGATGGGAATGGAATGAGATGATATCCGGCTTGCTTGCACTTGGGGTGGATCAATCGAGGATGGGAAACAACAAATGGTCGTGTAACCAACTGGCTATCTCACTGGATGGATGATGGCGTTTAGATGGAGGATGGATCAAAGCTGCTTGTTCGTATAAACAACTCAACAAGGACTGGAGATGGAGTGAATAGATTGATGAACTCAATCAGATGGATCGAAAGTCGCCACACACTCCATGGAATGAGCTGATAAGACAAGGTTGCTCTCAATGCTGCTTCTCACACACACGGAAAGACTTTAGGGTTTAGTTGCCTAGGGGCAAAGTGACTCATATATTTCATGTAGGTGTAAAAATACAAGGCTGCTTATAGGGGCTTATATACTCGCCGATGCAGCTATGCCCTTCTAGGGGTCTTTGAAGCAAATTTAATACATGACTCAGTCTTAGGACCTAATGAAAGCAAAAGGCTAAACAATGCCTTGTTTATTCGAAAATAAAATAAATAAAAGACCCCAAACCCTGCAAGGAAATCAGGTTAGTAAAAATAATGAAATATGCTTACCCTTACTTACCTTTCTGGTGGATTTGAGGTTGGGTAAAAGTACGCCGTTGGATTAGGAGAAGAGCAGAAGTGTGAAGTGAAATCATTTAGAAGCTTGCCTCTTCCCCTTGATACTCACCGTTTCACTTAAGTGGGGAATGGTGAATAAGAAACCATCTCCTTATGAGGAATGATAGACCATATGATAGCATTATCTCTTGGACCGTCTTGTATAACATAAGTTTGAGTCTTTATAGCCTTTGATCGGAAATGGAGAGCTTGTCTAGACGGTTGTGATGTCATCTAAGTTGGGCGTTGCAATTAGCCTGGCAAACATCCTTCAATGGCTTCACAGAAGCTTGCAATCACTCCCTTGGTTCCTGATCTTGTTCTTGGTGCTTTTCTTAGGGTTGGAATGTTGATATATGGTCTATGTACTCATCACTTGCAACTAACCCCTAAGTCTTCCGTGTGTGTGAGAAGCAGCATTGAGAGCAACCTTATCTTATCAAGCTCATTCATAGATTTGTTGGCGACTTTTGATCCATGCTGATTGAGTTCCTCAAGTCTTATTCACTTTCATCTCCATCCCTTGCCCTTGTTGAGTTTTTATACGAACAGCAGCGTTGGATCCCATCCTCCATCTACACGCCATTCATTTTATCCAGTGAGATAGCAGTTGGTTATACGCCATTTGGTAGTTTCCCCATCCTCAATTTGATCCCCTTCGAAGTGCCAAGCAAGCCGGATTAATCCTCTGTACTCCATTCCATCCGCAGGATCTCATTTCATTCTCATCACCTATCCATCCACCAAAGCTTGATACTTGCCTCTCTATCCATCCCAGCCTGAGAAGGGTGACCTTCTTGCCTGCCCATATCATATCTTATGGAAGTGGCCAGAAAGCATGATGTTCCACATGAATGTACAAAACAGGTTTTGGGGAGATGCAGTGATGAAAGCCTGCCTATTTAATCAACACAAAATTCCCACCAAAGTCCTACAAGATCAGTCGCTACATGCAGGTACTAAACAAACATCCACCATCTATAGATCACCTTCGGGTATTTGGGTGCTTGTGTTTTGTTTTAATTCCAGGAGAGCAAAGAACATGTTAGAACCAAAAAGCACCAGAGCCATGTTATTGGCTATTCACCTCAAAAAAAGGGATACAAGTGTTATTCTCCAAAAAACCAAGAAGGTTATAATCTCTAGTGATGTGAGGTTTGTTGAGTCTAAAGGCTACTATGATGAGAAGAGTGCGAAGAAGTAAGACTTATCTCAATCCACCTCAGATAGAGCTGAGAACTTGGAAGGTAATGGAAAGTATTGGCATCAGTATAACAAGGAGTGTTGAGACCGAGCCAAACACAAGATCATCCTAGTTCATCACAAGAAGAATCTGAACATAGAAATGCTTGAGGTTCCTCCTCTTGATCATGAAGGGGGGAATCAAACTGAACCACAAGAAGGAAAGTTCAGTCTCTCATGACCAAGAGGGAGCCAACAAGAAAAGGAAATGGTGAGTGGAGATCAATCTGCGGATGATGAGGACTACACCAACTGAAGAAAATGTCCAGCCATTGAGAAGAAGCCACCAGGCGTTAGGCACCCTCCATCAAATTGGTCAATACCAGAGTCTACTTCAATTCACAAGCAGTAGCTGATCCCACCAGAGTGTGTGTTCTGGTAGCTAACTACCCACAAGAACATGTTGTGTTTATTGGCACCACTGGACCAGGATGCATACCTAAAACTTATGAAGAAGCTATGGAGCATAAGTGCTGGAGAGACTCAGTGGGAAATGAAACCAATGACATGATCATCAATGACACTTGGTATGAAGCTGAATTTCCCAAAGGGGAAGAAGGCAATGACCAACTTGTGGAATTCACCATCAAATACAATGCAGATGGTACTGTGGAGAGGTGAAAACTAGATTGTTGCAAGAGGATTCACCCAAACCTATGGAGAAGATTACCTTGACACCTTTGCACCAGTGGCAAAACTTCACACCATACGGATCATCTTATCTTTGGCAGTAAACTTGGAGTGGATCGATGGCAAATGGATGTGAAGAATGCTTTCTTGCAAGGAGAACTTGACGATGAAGTCTACATGAACCACCTCCGGGCCTAAAACACCTAGTGAAACCAGAAAATGTCCTTAGATTCAGAAGCCTATCTATGGGTTGAACGAATCACCAAGGGCTTGTTACCACAAGCTCAGTACAACACTCATGGGAAGAGGGTTTGTGAAATCAGAAGCCGACCCATACTCTATTCACTCTCACATCCTCACAAGGCATTATGGTAATCCTTATATATGTGGATATCATCATCACTGGAAGTGATAAAGGAGGTATTCTCAAAACCAAAGTCTTTCTTAAATCATCATTTGATATCAAAGAATTGGGTGAGTTAAAGTATTTCCTTGGGATTGAGATATGCTGATCTAAAGAGGGGCTGTTTCTGTCTCAAAGTAAGTACACACTTGATTTGTCGAGTGAGACAGGTGACTTAGGTGGAAGAGCAGCCAAGACTCCACTAGAAGATGGGGACAAAGTATTACGTGAGGGGGAGATAAAGAACAAGGCAGTAGGAGGATGGTTGGAAAGCTCATCTATCTTACCATCACAAGGCCAGACGTGTGTTTTGCAGTGAATCAAGTCAGCCAACATATGCAAGCCCCAAAGATACACCATTGGAACATGCGTGGAGAGGATCTTGAGATACCTAAGAGAGGCACCATGACAAGGACTTTGGTTAGGCTGCAACCAGAGTACTGAGATTGTTGGTATTGTGATGCAGATTGGGATGGAGATATAATGGACAGGAAGTCCACAACCGGCTATTGAACTTTCATTGGTGGCAACTTTAGTAACTTGGAAAAGCAAGAAGCAGAAGATTGTGTCATGTTCAAGTGCAGAAGCTGAATATAGGGCTATGAGGAAGCTTACAAGTGAGCTCATTTGGATCAGGAATCTACTTCATACTTGGGAATTGAGACCACAACTCCAATTACCATGCACTGTGATAATCAAGCCGCAATTCACATAGCATCCAACAATGTGTTTCATGAGAAGACCAAACACAATGAAGTGGATTGTCACAAAGTTAGACAATCTGTGGAGCAGAAGATTATATTGCCTTGCTACACTAGAAGTGAAGATCAACTAGCTGACATCTTCACGAAGGCAGCAAGCACAAAGGTCTGTGAGTTCATCCATTCAAAACTTGGACTCATGGATCTTCTCATCTCACTGATCTCTCCTCTATGAAGAATTCTACTCTTTTTCCTTGACTTCGGCTTCTCCCATTGGGTTTTACCTAGTTAAGGTTTAATGAGGGAATGCTTCATAGCTTCCAAGCTTGACTTGTTCCACATGGTAAAGCTTGAGGGGGAGTGTTTGAAATGAAGCAAGACTAAATAAGGAAATGGCCAAACTTGAAGTTAGCTTGGGAGGCAAGTCTGTCCGTACAGCTTGACCTAAGAGTGGCGTGGAAAGCAAGTTAGGGTTGAGGACGGATTTAAATATCTTCTTCTGGTCTCCTTAGGCTCTGAATAATTTAAATAAGGGAAGAAAGTGGCTGGAGCCATTGGAGTGTGGTGACAAACCAAAGTCACATGTCTGGCCAAGGAAGAGAGTGAGAAGAGAGCTGTCCCTTTTTGTCCAAGCTGAGCGTGCCCTGACCCAGACCAGAGGACCATCCAGAGTTCATTTGTTTATTCATTTCTTGTTGTCTTCTCTTGTGTCTATTTATGTAACTCTTGGACCAACTAAATCAGCAAGCAAAATATTTCTCCTTCTATTCTCTTTGTTGCTCTCTCTCTCTTTCTCCTCCCTCATGAACTCTCTCTTCTTCTTCATCAGTTCTTAATGTTATTCACTTAATAACCCCCTATATCTCTAAAACTCACAATTGCTACACTCAAATGAATCCCTGAAGGTCTCCATTTTCGTCCTCACTCTGCTCCATAAAATGATAGCCTTGCTGCCCGAAAGCTCTCTTTCACATCATACTAGGCGCTCTCCTTCCACACCTTCACTTATGTTCTCCTCCTTGTTCTCTTGTAGTGTAGAGATTAGCTTCTGTCACCCAAGCTCCTACATTACACCACATGAAGAGATTCTCCTCCTGCTACTTGGATCAGCTCTTCCTGGTTTTCTCATTTCAACACTCCTCCTAGAGATAGGCTGGATATGAATATGAAAGCCTATCTTGCACAATGAGAACACTTGTGTACATCTCTAGACTTCTTCTCCTTGTGAATCACTTCAACCACCCACTTTGATCTTTCCTTCTTGTAAGATTTATTAAGAACAGGGTGAAGAACACAAGAGAAAGACTAGGTTTGATTCGAGAACAAGAGGAGAGAGAGAGGAAATAGTGTTTGTACTCGAGAAAATAAGAGAGAATAGAGAAGGAGTTTTATTCCTTACTTTTGAATAAACTGAATACAAGTGATTAAATAGGTAAGATGCCTTCTGTACACAACTGAACAAATAAAGAGAAATGAATATAATAATGATGCTCTGGTCGAGGTTCTGGAGAGGGAAAGTGACAGGTGCTGAACGGTCTGGTTGCAAGTGGATGAGTTCAGCACATGTGACCTTTTACCATAAACAAATCTTCCCCTTTGTCTTCTTGCTTCCAACGGTTCACTCTTGTTTGAATATTCAAACTTGGCGAATGGCTCCTTTATTACTTGCCTCTCAAGTTTCTTCTAGGTCACATATGAGTGACTTGTGTGTCAAGTCATTCTGTACACTTGTACGGACTGCCTTCTCTCCCAAGTAAGCTCATCCTCTTCATCTCTTTGTCTTCTTTATTACCTAAGGTCAATACTCCCCCTCAAGTTTGATCCAATGCAATGATCAAGCTGGGAAACCCTGAAGACTTCCCTCATTAAAACCTTAGTATACAAAACCTTATTTTGGACAAAAACATACTAAGGAAAGAGTATAAGCTCCATGGCTAAGAGGATCATGCCTTGGTGATGTAAATGAGTCCAAGTTTGGGATAAATGGACTCACACACCTTGGTACTTTGAATTTAGTGAAAATGTCGGCCAACTGATCTTCACTCTTTGTGTAACAAGGTAAGATGACTTTCTTGGATCACCATTTGCCTCAACTTATGGCAGTCCACCTCAATGCGTTTTGTCCTCTCATGTAACACTGAGTTTGAGGCTATGTTTATGGCTGCCTCGTTTATCACAATGCATTGTGATTGGAGAAGTGATCTACATTCCCAAATCTTTGAGTAATCCTTTGATCCAAACCAGATCGTTTGTAAGCTTCCTCATGGGCTCTATATTCAGCTTCAGCACTTGAGCATGAAACCACCTTTTGTTTCTTGATTTTCCCATGTGACTAGATTGCCTCCAATGAAGGTGCAGTAGCCAGTAGTTGATTTCCTATCATTTCTGTCTCCTGCCCAATCAACATCACAATTCCAACCACTTATGTGTTGCCCACTACACCCCATCCATACTCCTTGTCCAGGAGCTCCACTGAGGTATGTGTGTATCCTTTCCACCATTTTCTAGTGGTGAACCTTTGGCACTTGCATATGCTGGCTCACCTGGTTCACAGCAAAGCAAATATCAGCCCTAGTTATGGTTAGATAGATTAGCTTACCCACTAGTCTTTTGTACTGCTTTGGATCATCAAATGAGGTGTCTTCATACTCCCCCTCACGCAGGATCTTGTAGCCATCCTCAAGTGGAGTCTTTGCTGGTTTTTCTCCAAGCATACCTGCTCCATTCAAGAGATCAAGTGTGTACTTTCTTTGGATAAGAAGAGCCCCTCTTTAGATCAGCATACTTCTATTCCAAGAAAGTACTTTAGCTCTCCCAAATCCCATAATATCAAATACCGATTTCAAGTAAGCTTTAGTGGTTTGTATACCTTCTTTGTCACTCCCTATGATGATTATATCATCAACATACACAAGGATGACTACTATACCTTGTTGGCTGGTGAGAGTAAATAGGATATGATCTGCCTCTGAACGACTAAACCCGTTACATTAAGGGTGGTGCTGAGCTTATGGTACCAAGCTCTAGGTGATTGCTTCAGTCCATAGATAGCCTTCTTTAGTCTCAACACATTTCTTGGTTTGACCATGTCTTCTAAACCAGGAGGAGGGCGCATGTAGACTTCATCTTCTAGTTCTCCTTGAAGAAAGGCGTTCTTCACATCCATTTGCCACAAATTCCACTCCAAGTTAGTTGCAAGTGATAGTATGATACAGATGGTGTGGAGCTTTGCTACTGGGGGAAAAGTATCCAAGTAATCTTCTCCATAAGTTTGGGTGAATCCCCTTGCTACCAGCCTTGTCTTCTTTCTTTCTGGTTTCCCATTAGCTATATACTTAATGGTGTAGAGTAGGCCACTTATTACAGCTTTCTTGCCTCTGGGGAGCTCAGTTTCAAACCCGGTATCATTCTTGATCATGTCATTGATCTCATCCTCCATTGATGCTCTCAACTCATCATCTGCCATTGCTTCTTCATAAGTCTTTGGGATGAATTCATGATCTACATTACTCATAAAGACTTGGTGTCTTCTGGATATTGGGCCAGAGAGCAAACTTCCTGAGTGGGATGAGCTACTGCATTGACATTGAAGTACACCCTTTTGTTCTTCCAGGTTTCTGGATCATGTCTAATCCTAGTGCTCCTTCTCAGTGGTTGCACTTGCACTTCTTCTGGGTGTGCTTGTACTTCTTCTGGATCATGTTGATCATGACTTTCAGAACCTTCATGTTGCATTGTTTCTTCTGGTTCTGGTTTGTTCCCCCCTTCATGATCAACATGGATACCATCTGCAACTGGATCAGCTGCTTGGGTAGAGTGTTCTCTTGGCTCTTCCTTACCTTAGGCTGGGTTAATACCAAGACTCTCCAGGATGATTCTCAAGTTAGTTGCTCTATTTGATGGGGTGTGTTGAAGGATCCTCTAGATTCTCCCAGCTTTTCTCACCATAATACCCCTTTGATTCCACAAATTTGACATCCCTTGAGACCATTACCCTCGTAGTTTCTGGTACATAGCACTTGGATCCTTTCTAGTTGGCTGAATGCCCAATGAATATTGCTTTGACACTCTTGGCTTCAAGTTTATTTTTTTGTTCTCCAGGAATCAAAACAAAACAGAGGCACCCAAACACACACAAATGATCAAGAGAGGGCCTGTTTTATTCAATACCTCATACGGAGAGACATCATGGAGGATCCTTGTAGGGGTTCTGTTGATCAGATATCATGCTGATACAACAGCATCACCCGAAAAACGTTTTTGGAACATTAATGTGGAACATCATACTTCTGGCAACCTCCATAGATGTCGATTCTTCCTCTCTACCACTCCATTTTGTTGTGGTGTGTATGGGCAACTGGTTTGATGAATGATTCCATGTCTGGCTAGATGGTTCTTGAAGGCATGGCTTGTGTATTCACCACCATTGTCTGATAAAAAATCTTAATATTGGCATTGAAATGATTAGTGATATAGCTCTAAAATCTATAAAAGCTTCTAACACCCAATCTTTAGATTGAATTAAAGTTAGCTAAGTGTACTTTGATTTCTCATCTATAAAGGTAACAAAGTATTTATGGTTTTCTCTAGAAACACAAGGTGCAGTCCAGACATCTGAGTGAACAAGATCAAAGCAGTGTTCATAAATGGTGGTTGAATTACTAAAAACGGTTTTGCGATGTTTGCCCAAGGATACAAGCTTCACATCATTCCTAAAAAGACACTTTAGGGAACATCAATCCTAAGGCACGAGAATGAGGATGGGCCTAATCTAGCATGCTATAATACATTGGAATCTAAAACAGAAGCTGAATTAAGAGCATAAGGTAAATCTGATCTAGGGCTTGGTCTCTTCAAGAAAATAGAGTCTCCTTTGCTTACACCTTTCCAAATCATCTTACTTGTCTCAATATCCTGAAGATGTACTTCATTAGGACTCAAATTCACATGAAAATTAAGATCAGAAGTCGTTTTCTTAACTGAGAGAAGGTTAGATGCCAAATGTAGGCATGTATAAGGCTTTAGACTCTCTACCAAACAATTTCAAATTCCCTACCCCCTCCAATGGGTACCTTATCACCATTTGCAATCATCACATTTCCCATAGGCAGGTTCAACATTACTAATCAGTTTAGCATCCTTAATCATATGGTGAGATGCCCCTGAATCTATGATCAATGGCTTAGCAGGTTGAGATGTGTTCTGAATAGAATTTTAAGCATTATGAACATTAATACTGATGTTCCCAAGAGTTTGCTTTGAGAGCTTTTATGAGAGCCTCAATGTTTGTCTTGCGGGATTAGAGAGTCCCCCAGGTTTAGTTGAGTAGTTGTTCCAGCAATGTGAGCAGTGCGAGTTCATGGCCCTCCCTCCATTCTGTTGATGCACCGGTTGAATTGTAGGCTGGACATTCCGATGAATAGCCTCATGTGCTCTAGCCTGGTTGAACTGTGATGGAGGACGGAGGTGGGGTGAAGAATCCGCCACTGGTTCTTCATGTGGCCGACCTTCCTACAATGCTCACAAGTCACTGACTTCTTCATATCTTCTTGTTGAAGAAGGCCTTGTTGGCAGACACTATCTCAGCCTTGTTCGCTAAGTTGAATTCTCCTTTTCCTCCAAACATACCAACTGAACCTTGTTCCTTCTGGACTTGAGGGAAGTGAGTAGAGTAACTTTGCGGAAGAGATTAGAGAGTTTAGGAGCTTATACATTTGATACCATGTAAGATTTATTAAGAACAGAGTGAAGAACACAAGAGAAGACTATGTTTGATTCGAGAACAAGAGAGAGAGAGAGAGGAAAGTGTATATGTACTCGAGAGAATAAGAGAGAATGGAGAGGAGTTTTTATTCCTTCTTCTGAATGAACTGAATACAAGTGATTAAATAGGCAAGATGCCTTCTGTACACAACTGAAACAAATAAAGAGAAATGAATATAATAATGATGCTCTGGTCGAGGTTTTGGAGAGGTAAAGGACATGTGCTGAACGTATGGTTGCAAGTGGGTGAGGTAAGCACATATGACTTTTACCATAAACAAATCCTCCCCTTTGTCTTCTTCCTTCCAACGTTCGCTCTTGTTTGAATATTCAAACTTGGCGAGTGGCTTCTTTATTCCTGCCTTTCAAGTTTCTTCTAGTCACGGATGAGTTACTTGTGTGTCAAGTCATTCTGTACACTGGTACAGACTGCCTTCTCTCCCAACTAAGCTCATCCTCTTCATCTCTTTGTCTTCTTTTACCTAAGGTCAGTACTTCTTGCTTTCTCCATCTAAACTGTCTTTCGGTGTGCTGCCGGTTTCCCCCTTGTGGTCAGCGTGAGTATAACACTGCAACTTGGGTCACAGTTGGTCTGACTCTATTGGGTCAGCCATCTTGGGTCAGCCATCTTACAGTAGACCTCTGTGTGGCAATGCAATCTTATTGGATTCCACCAGTTGGTTAGTCTCCATGGTTGGTCTTCATGATTCACATTCTAACAGCCCCTCTCAAGATTGGTCTGGATATGGAATGCAAAGCCAATCTTGAAATGGGAATCATGAGTGTACACATTTTCTTCTTTTGTGTGAACTTCTGTTTTTTTTTTTTTGTGAAGTTAGCACCAATAGCACTGCCATCTCCTTCTTGGAATAGCTTGTGTATGTACTGAAGTTTTAACAACTTGAATTCACCTTGGTTCTTCATTTGCTTGAACCGCTTCTGATGGGAGCTATATTAAACTCCTCCCTGTTTCAGCTTCACTGAGAGCATAAGATGTGATCCACAAAACACAAGGCTGCTTAAAACAGCTCTTATTACCACATGAGTTTATAAACAAAGTATCTCCTCCTGAGTTAGACAACGAGATCTTTATCTTTAACACCATGTATTAGTATACTTCTCCTCCTGAGAAGTTTCACACACGTTTTTCTCTTGCAAAACACCATCTTGAAAAAACACCTTGTTCTTCTTGTAGCTTAATGGTATGTTGATAACACAATGGATAACCTCGACAAGCCACAGCTACTTGAGATACAAAGAGACATCTTCATAACTGATATCCAAAGGCTGTCTTCAACAACTTCAAATGCCTCCTTAATTTATGGGAAGGCGCCTCTGTCTTGCAAGGATGCTGAACTCCGGCTCCTTGTCATCTGGACCATCTTGGTCTTAAAATGCTTCATCTTTAGCAGTTCATCAACATCAGCTTTCCATTAGTTCTCTGAAAAACTTTGAAGGATGAACTTCTTTTCTTTCTCCTTAGGCACGCCACTACCTTTAGAGAATTGGTTGGAGTATGCAAATAAGTAACCAGAGTATTGAAGGCCAAAAATTGAGCTATTTCCATTAGTAACAAGAATTTTGAAAATTGTTTTGAACAGAGATCTTGCTCTGTTTTTGTTTTTGATTTGCGGAAGGCTTTTTGGTTCAGGCATAACAATGCTATGAGTACCATGTTTGAAATTTAAGGATTTGTAACCCAAACATTTCTGGTGAAGTACATGAGCATAAAGGGAAGAAGCGCAATGCTTTCTTAGTTTTCATTAATAACAACACATACATATTTATACAAAGTACAAGACTTAATCCTAAAGCTACTTACACGTCAGTTTACATCAGGACACTAAAACCATGATCTAAAACCAGCTGAAGAAACCAAGGCCACCTCTTGTTTCATCAGAAATATCTAGCAGCAAATGTTGACTTCTTTGATGTTGTATAATGAGCAAGCAGCTATTATTGACTTTTCTTCACCTACTGGTCACCAGCTTGTGTGCTTGGCTACTTCCCCTTATTGGATCAGTATTGGGCGTGTTCTTCTCATGGCCTATCTCCATGTTGATTGCTGGGATTCCATTCCTCATAAGGTTTGGGCTTCACTTATGCATAAACATATTGGGCTGCTGCGTTCTTCTTTAATCTGATAGGTGGGCGGGTATTCTACTTGGTTCATTCATGCTCTTAGACTTTTCTTCTTGGGGAACTTGTGTAGACAACCTTATTTGGGCTACACTAAAATCTTTCCTCACACCAATCTGCCACAAAGTGATGTGTGTTTGCTCTTCTCATACACCTTCTTCATTCTTCTTTTTCTCTAGATCATGAGTTGATTGCCACACTCAAATGGATCCCTGAAGGTCTTCATTTTCGTCCTCCACTCTTCTCCATAAAATGATGATAGCTTTACTGCCCTAAAGCTATCTTTCACATTCATACTAGACGCTCTCCATTCCACACCTTCGCTTATGTGCTCCTCCTTGTTCTCTTTGGAGCGTAGATATTGGCTTGTCTCACACAAGCTCCTACATTACACCACATGAAGAGATTCTCCTCCTGCCACTTGGTTCAGCCCTTCCTGGTGTCTCATTCAACATAGTCAATCTGAGGGGGAGTGTTAATTTGAAGAGATGAAAATGAACGATTAAAGAGATGAGATGGAGTGAAAGAAGATAGATGGTGTGAAGAGATCTTGTACAAGGAGTGTTGAGAAGGATGTGGGAAGTTGATAAGTGTACAAGAGGCTATGAAACATCAAGGAGAAGTCTAAGGAAGATCTTGGGAAGATTTAGGGAGAGAAGGGATAAAATGGTCTATGTTTGGGTGAGTTGTACGGATGGTCGTACGGCCATACGGACTGTACGGATCCGTACGGACCAGACTCGACCCAGAAACATAAAGACTCAACCATTTGAACTTAAGGGATGGTTTAGAGTCTTGGGAAAGTTAGGTCACGAAGTTGATGCATCAGGCCATTGATATCTGGCCATGTAAACCCTAAATGCCAAGACTTGTCTCCAAAGTCTAAAAGACCTTGCATATGAAGAAAGGAGAAGATCCTTTGGTATATTCCTAGTCAAAGATGAGGAAGGGGAAGGCAAGGAAACTTCCAGGAAGGTGCCAAGGCTTAGTGACTATTTATGGATAAGGTTATCCATTTACAAAAAGGAAGAAAGGAAGAGCATTGTGGATAACCTATCCACTCACCCAATAGCAAAAGAAGAGCTCTCTTTGACAGCCTGTCTAAACGTGTGGAGCTTCTGGTCGACAAGATTCAAATTAACCAGACTAGATACCTTGATTCCACATGCTTAGTCTCCTTAGGGTTTTAAATCGTGTAGCTCTACATCTCTCTCTATATAATCTCATCTCTATCAATTGTAAACTTCAAGGGAGTAAGGAGGATTTCCCCTCTCCACTTCATAATAGAAAAGCTTGTATTTCTTGGATCGAATCCTTCTTAAGTCTACCCCTTTCTTAATCTCTTAAATCTCTCTAAGTCTCCTTTAGTCTCTGATTCTGATTCAAGTTCATACAGGTAAACCAGAACCCATTCTCGTTCTTCATTCGATGTTCATATCAGCCTTATAGGCTTGTTCATCACAAACAAACCCAGATCTATATACTCCGGTAAAATCCAACAGATTTGGACAAGAAGAAGTCACATGGGGTGCTTTGGAGAAGCAGCTGGACCTGTAACTATCACACCAAGCTGAATGTGCCCTCTTCCTCTAGTCACTTTCTCTATCTCTGGACTGCCAGACAGTCCATGCCACAGCCTGCTCCACACCAGTCTGCCCAGCCAGTTCTGAACCTGCTCTGATCTCTCTTTCTCTACAAAATTAGTTATTTAAGTTTTCATGTTTATTAGTAGTTAATGTGTTTGTATGTCATGTGAGTGTCTTGTAACTTGTCTATAAATCCCCCACATGTAAGCCACAAAATGTCTAAGGAAAATGAGCCTCCTCTTTCATTATTCTCTCTGGTTTATACACTCTCATATTCTCTCTAAGTCTCATACCCTCTCTCATTACTCAAAAACCTGTCTTAAACTCTCTATAATCTCTTGTACTCTCTGAAGCGAGAGTTACGTCTCCCCTTCACCAAATCTCCTATTCTCTGGTTCCTATACTCTCTCAGGTCTCTTACTCTTAGCTCACACGACCTCACACTCAACCAACACTCTCAAACACCCTCATTCTCTGTCTTTCATACAATATGTCTAGCAGACTTATTATCTTTGTTTCTCAACCATTCTTGTTACTCTATTCACCAATCTTACTCTCCATCATACTCTTACCATTTAATGTCTATTCTCACATAGTATCAGAGCTATAAGCTCCTGAAAAACCTTTCTCACTTCCGCAAATGAATCTCTGTTTCAAATTTCTCTGATAAAATATGTTTAGTTACATCCTTTTCATCCTTCTGGTCCAGAAGGTATTCCAGGAGGGAAGAACCTCACAAGAAATCAAGATAAAGGAGTAACTCATTCTCTGGAACTCAAGAAAGCTTCAGCTCAGTTCAGCAAGCTTCATCAAATTCTTAGTCTCTTGTAAACCAGTAGGAAGATTCTTATGTCCAATGGTCTAAAACTCTCCAAGATGGAGAGACAAATGAATGGCGAACCCAAGAGACTTCCAAGGCTGAAGAAAATTCATGGAGGAACCATTCTTGGAGCAAGGTCACTGAAGAAGCTTCAAAGCTAGGTTGTTCAGACAATTCTCTGGCCAACAAATTTGAAGTTCATTCTCTGACCACCAAGAATCATGACCAGCTAGAGAACATGAGGTGTTTTAAGTGTGTACCTAACCTGAAGGAAAGTAATCATTTAAGAAGAGGTGTTGGATATGATTGAGAAGCTTCAAATGATCTGTGAAGAGAATATCCTTGGTGGTTATTCAAGAAGAAGAAGCAACCAAGGCTGAGTATGAAGATGGAGTTGTATGATCGTCATCTGAGCACTTAACCCAACAGAAGGTTGGGTGAAAGGGGGAGAGGACAAGGTCAGTGTGGAATGAGCTAGATGAGCTCAAGAAGAGTTATGGTGAGCAACTCAAGTCGGTTAGACTTACACAACATTTAGGCCATGATCCAGGGTCTTTGTGTCCATCACAATGATCCAGCGACACAAAGACCCACTGCCCAATCCTAGGCCTTGAGGACTTTACTCTTTTCCCTCATCAAGGTTTTATCCCAAAATGGTTTTCCTTGGTGAAGTTTTTAATGAGGAAGCTCTTCAAAGTTCCAAACTTGACTTACGATCACTAGATTCAAGCTTGAGGGGAGTGTTAACTTGAAGAGATGCAAATGAACTTATAAGAGATTAGATGGAGTGAAAGAAGATGATGGTGTGAAGAGATTCTTGTGCAACAAGATGTAGAGGCTGTGGACAGCTTCTAAGTGTACAGAGGCTATGAAACATCAAGGAGAAGTCTAAGGAAGACCTTGAAGCTTTGGTGAAGAGATGAGATCAAACTGTCTATGTTGGGTGAGTTGTACGGATGTCCGT
>CAJHQP010006752.1:0-36391 GCA_905132765.1 Moricandia arvensis | reverse complement strand
CAACAATTCATTCTCTTCCATCTTTAGCTCTTCAAACCTAGTTGCAAGCATATCCTTCCCAGAACTTTGGACTTTCAGAGTTCCTTCAAAGTGCCTCTGGAGAATATCCCATGCATCATTCGCTGCTCTCACACCTTGAATCAGTTCAAACTGCTTCCTGGCTACACTGTAGTGTATAACAGTTAGTGCACGAGCATTGAACTTCGCCATCTTGTTCTCATCGTCAGTCCGAGAGTTCTTCCAGCTTTGGAACATCTTCTCATCATCGCCTCTTGCAACAGGTGCCTTCCAAACCAGATTCCACAGTCTTCCACGCCAATGGGTCAATACCCTTGATTGTAGCCTTCATACGTGTCTTCCAAAACCATAGGCTTTCTACTTCAAGGATCACTTTGGAATTTTTCACCAACTCGCGATAGCTATTCATCTTACTCCGCAGGATCCTACCTGTTTAAGACAAACAAAGTACATATATCTGCTCTGATACCAATTGTTAATGTAAGATAAGCAAGCCTATGCCGATGTAGAACACACAGTAGTACATGGTTAATCAATTTCCAATAAATACGACTATCTTTATTCTTTTTAAAAGCTCATACATGTTCTTCTTAAAAGAGATAAATCAAACAAGCTCAAGACAACCTCGACTTGTTTGCTAGTCTTACTCGTTCAGAGACCTAAGACAGACTCTGAACCACCTAAGCCCTTAACCCCTAGATGCTTTGCTTTTCCTTCTTCGAACGTACAAAACTCTTTATTGCTAAAAGCTCTCTCTTTGTGTTAACCAGCAACCGTGTGCCACGACTCCTTTTTATATATCTTTATAGAAACCCTAGATCTAATCTATCTACCCAATGGAAACTTTCCATTTCTTTTACTTCAGCGAATAAGCCAATCTTTCTTTTCTCTTTTAGATCGATTGCTTCTTCTCCAAGTCTTCCTTTAATATGCCTCTTCATTAAATCTTCCTTTAATGCATCGGTCTTGACACATGCTTCTCATGATCCGTCTCTCTGATGTAGTAGTCCATGTCGCACTTCATGAACTACTTCTGCTCTGCTACATCATCGTCTCACCATACATCTCCACCATCTTCCTGAATCTCACTGTGTGTACCGATGTTTTCAAAATAACATGTTAATTAAGGGTTTGTGGTGACAAAAGCTTAAAATAAATAATAAATAATAAATTCTATTAGTGTATGTTGAAATACAGCTGGAGAGGGGCAATCATTAAGATGTTTTTGTAATTTCATTTCAACTACACAACACTAAATATATGATATATAATTTGGATTCTAGTTTTTTTTCTATAACTATTTAGTTATTTTCACTTTGGATTACAGTTACATAGCAATAACATTTCAAGAAAAGAATTATACATATTACCTAAATTATACTTTTCTGTATAAAACAAATTAATTACATAATTATAACTGTTATACATAATATTTTTAATAATAAAAAACTAAATATCTATCTTTACATCAAATAAGAGAAATTCATTTATATTTGTAATTCATTATTTTGAAATAATTTTCTTCTCACTTTATAGTAGCAATAAATATATTTTTATTAAAATGATTCAGTTTTAAATTATTTTCCCGAGTTATTGTTTTTGATGATACTTTTCCATTTTAAAACTTAACTACAATGAATTATAATAAAAATACTCTATATAAATAATGCATCAAATTTGATTCTTACCAAACACATATAATAATAATAATTTTTAATTAACATCTACTTAAAAAAATATGTGTTTGATTTTCGTATGACCGAATACATAAAAAACTAAAACATAACAACATACTAATTTTCTTATGATTATTCACGAAGAATGCGATAATAGTAAAATGCTACCAAAAAAAATATAATATGAAAAATAGTAATAACAAAAAAATGAAGTTATATTTAAGAAATGAAAAAGAAAGACATTTATTGATATTTAAATAATAAAAATAAGAAAATACAATATTTATATATTATAAATTTACAATATCACTTGAATTTAAGTGTTTGGCTTTTTCTAAAAATCAAGCTGCATGCACCCCTATGCATCAAATAAAAACAATTCCTGACATATAAAAACACGGAACTAAACTATATTAATGGACCAATGCCCATCAAGGAGATACATATATACGCTTAGACGTCTAAACAAACTAAATAACTTGAACTAACATCAAGGATATATTACCACGGATGTGGCAGCCCAACCCAGCTGGTTTAAGCGTAGACGTTGGTGTTATTATGCTCCGGGGTTTGATTCACCGTGAGAGGAGTGTTTTATACCATAAATGATATTAGCAAAGGCTGGCTCCGGGCCTAGGGGAGATTAAAGCCCAAAGTCCGAACTCCCCTAATTTTTTTTTAAAAAAAACATCTATGATATATTCATAATAAATACTCATGTGTAGTATAGAGATGCATATTGGTAAAAGAAGTTGAAAATCACAAAAAAAAAAGGAGCAGATACACCTTAACAACTTGGTGGTGTGGCAAACTGTAGCAATATCTTGAAGCTTGAACTCGAGCCTTTATGAGCGTATAAAGCCGATATCATGTATCTAATAATTTTTTGTCTTTTTACGGCTATTATATTATTCAGACTTGAGGTAATCTTGAAAGTTAAACCAGAATATAACAATCAACGAAACAAAAATCTCTATGAAATGATCGTGCAGTCTTGGCTAGTGTGTCTGAAATTCCATTGTGAGCCCTTGGGACGCGACATATCTCGAATTCTGGAAAGCATATCAATAGAGTCTTTATAGCCTCCAATTCCGTTGCAAAACTCAGCCATGCTTGCGGTTCCGTGACCATTGCGATAATGTCCTTATAGTATGTGCCAAAACGCTAGCATGACGAATATTGAAGCATGCTCTCCATTGTCCATCTAAGAGCTTCTAGTTTAGAGTGAAGGGCCGTCTTTCTCTTCCTTAGATTTGCGTCCCCATGAGCTCTATTTTCCCGCTACAGTTATTCCACACCCATCCACAACCACTATACTGATCTTTGGTGGTCCAAAACCCGTCCACCGTACATATATTCTCCAGACTTAAGATCTATGGCTCCTCTCTCATGTGCGCTTGTGGGTTCTGATTGGCCGTGTCATTAGCACTAAACCATGCTAGACATTCACTTTCTGCATATCTTACTAACTCCATAGGATCTCTGTCAATCCCCCTAAATAGTTTATAATTTTGAGCCTTCGAGATACATGTATCTAATAATTATGTTATTATTTAATTATCATTTTAATTATCTACGTATATGTTAATATAAATATATGTATGTTTGATTAATAATATATAATTATTTTGGCATGTTATAAAATTTAAATAATATTACATAAAATATTATTTAATAATATTTTCATTATGAGTATTAAACATAAAGTCTAAGATTATATTATTTAAATATTATCATGTTTTGGTTTAAATATTGTCAGACTTTTGAGTAATTTAAGTTTTTGTTGCAATTATATTTTAAGATAATATTACATAACATAAAATAATTATTTAAAGATAATTTTCCTTTTCTAAAATGCCAAGAAAAAATAATTGTAAAAAAAAGCTGATAGTAATTGTAATTTTCTACAATCTTAAACATTAAAAAAATTGTAAAAGAGTGTTTAGTAGTAGTTTCTTTTTTTTTCAAATCTTAAACAAAACCAATTGTAGAATAATTATTTCAAATATTTTATGAATAATAAAAATATATAAACATATATATATATATATATATATATATATATATATATTAATATATTTTATAATAAAATTATATTATTATGTTTAAACATAATAATAAACATATATAAATTATTGTTGGTAATGTTTATGTGTCATAAAGTCTAGTTTACATATTTAATATTATAATACTCATAATCAATATTATATTTTATGTAAATATTGATTTAAAATAAATTATGAACACATATTTAGTTAAGTATTCCATGTATCTTCAAAATAACATGATTATTCAGAAACATAATTATATTTAATAATTATTAAAATGTGTATAAATAAGTAATTTTATAAATATAAAATTATTAAATATTTATAAAACTTTTTAAGACATGTCATAATCTGAAAATATTTATTTTCATGTACATGATCATTATATTAATTAGAAAATTTTAAAACCTAGGTTTATATAGTAAGAAAATTATATAAATATTTTAAGTTTATAGTTTTGTAAAAGTAAAACAACTATCTAATAATTGTATATTTGTAAGGAAAATCAATATTAAATACTTATAATAAAAATCTAGGGGAATTAAACTTAAAAACACCAAACTTAAAAACACCAAACTTTATATCTTCAACCTCTCTCTAATCTTCTTGAACTTAAAAACACCAAACTTTATATAAGTTGCTCATTTTATCACATGTCTTTTGCACTGATTTATTTTATTTTTGCAGGTTTTTCTGGTTCTCATCTTTCACTCCTTTAAAGGTAGATTTATAAATCATATTTTTTTTTCATTTGGTAACCCCTTGTTGCTTAAGATCTTACTTTTGATTTATTTTTTTTAAGTTATTACCTTATTTTTGAAATTTTTCTATGTTTGAAGTCATTGAATGTTTTTGGATATGTTTTCAAGATCTGAGAGAAACTTAGAAGACATCTAGGGAAGTCTTCTCAAAAGTCTTCTAACATATAAGGGACTAGAAGTTTTATGGCGGAGTCTTCTTCCATGTCTCCTCTTTCATAACAAATCAGAGCATTTTGGTAAGCCTTCCTTTCTGATTTTTCTTCATTTACTTTCTCACATTATGTTATGAATCTTTGATTTAATTTCAGATTTGGAGCCACCAAAGTAGAAGAGCTGTCCAATCAACTAGTAAACAGATCTAAATGTGTTGAAGCTGATGAAAGTTTCAAGTTTGAGGTAGACTTCTTGGAAGACTTCCAGAAAGTTTCCTAAGAAGACTTCTCAAAGACTTCCAGGAAGACTTTATGCATGCAAAGTCTACTTGGAAGTCTTCCACATAGTATTCAAAGTTTATGATGTGTATATCAAGTTAATTCCAAACTTATCTATTTGGAGGAATGATTTATAACTCCAAATGTAATAGTTTTCTTAATGGTTTGTTTTGTGATTTGTATGTGTACTCTTTCTTTTTTGGATTCTTTTGTAGTTAAGTTTTGAATTTAATTCAGGAGCCCCATATCGACTTATATACATGAATTAACAAGAAAATGCTAAAAGTCATTATAGTTTTAGAGAATATGAAATTTTATTAAACATTGACATAGAAGACTTTGATGGAAGTCCTCTAGAAGACTTCGATGGAAGTCCCCCAAAAGACTTCTAGGAAGTATTCCATTTAAATTTTAGGTGGTAATTTAAAATATAAGTGAGAAATTTAGGCGAAAAACTCAAATTTAAATGAAAATGAAAATTTTAAATTTAATGAAAGTTAAAAAATTATATCTTATGATCTAAGAAGACACATTAAACCATATGATTTGATATTTTTGTAGTTACTTAACACTTTGAAAGTTAAAAAAAATCATACCTTAAAGTTACTTAACAAGTTTACAAAAATTAACGTAGAAGACTTTCACAGAAGTCTTCTCAAATTAGCTAGAAATATTAATAAACATAAATGTTGGTAACCTCATAATTTAAAAAAATTAAGTTATGAATTCCATTCAGGATCCCAAGATCGACTAATATACATGAATTAACAAGAAAGTGTTAAAGTCACTATAGGTTTAGAGAAAATGAAATTTATTAACATCGGCTTAGAATACTTCTCCGGAAGTCTTACATTTAAAATTTAAGCGGAAATTTAAAATATAAGCGGGAATTTAGGCGGGAAAGTTAAATTTACGCGGAAAACTCAAATTTTAAATGAAAATTAAAAATTTAATTTCATGAAAGTCAAATATGTCTTATGATCTAAGAAGACACATTAACCATATTACTTGATATTCTTGAAGTTACTTAACACTTTTGAAAGTTAAAAACCATATCTTAAAGTTACTTAGCAAGTTTAAAAAAACTAACATAGAATACTTCCATGGAAGTTTTCTCGAATTAGCTAGAAACATTAATAGACATGAATGTTAGTAACTTCATAATTAAAACTAATTAAGTTATGAATTTTATTCAAGAAACCGAAGATCAACTTATATACATGAATTAACAAGAAAATGCTAAAAAGTCTTTATAGTTTTAGAGAAAATGAAAGTTTATTAAAATTTGACGTAGAAGACTTCCACGGAATTCGTCCAGAAGACTTCTAGGAAGTCTTCCATTTCGGTCATTTTTGCGATTGAAAATTTACAAAGGAAGACTTCTAGAGAAGTCCACTCTACAACAGACTTATTTGAAAGTCTTCCTTTGCAATTATTGGTTTACTTTGTTTTTGATTTTTTTTTGAAAATACCAAAGAAGACTTTCCGGTAAGTCTTCTAAGATAAAATGGTTAGTTTTGCATTTGGCCAAATTGTGTCAGATATTTTACATTTTCTAGAAGACTTACTTGGAAGTCTTCCACCAGAAAATAAAAATTAAATATTACATTTAACTAGACGATTTTCGAGTAAGTCGTCTTAGGTTACTTTTGTAATTTAAAAAAAACTTCAATATTTAATTTTAATAAGACGAATTCCATGTAAGTCTTCTGGTAGATGACATACACGAAAGTCTTCTGTGATAACCAAGGTTTGACCGGAATCTCTGGAAGACTTTTGTGTAAGTCGTCTACTAGAAGACTTACATGGAAGTCGTCGACTTACACCGACAGTGAGAAGACTTTCCCCGAGAATTCGGAAGACTTACAAGGACGACTTTCTTGTAAGTCGTCTAGAGAAATCAAATTTCTGACACAATCCGGTCAATTGCAAAACTAACATGTTTGTTCTAGACGACTTACTGGGGAAGTCTTCTTTGGTATTTTCGAGATTTTTGTGTTAACAAAGAAAAGTTGGAAGATTTTCAGAGAAGCCGTCTCTAAAAGATACACATAAAGTCAATTGCAAAAATTAACCCTTGCATTGAACAGAAGACTTCCATGTAAGTCCTCTCATTGTAGAAGATTTACCCGGAAGTCTTTTAGCGAACACATTTGAAAAAGATTCAAAAATCACTGTTAAATCCAATGAGGTTCATGTTTAGCTTCTCCAAGCACACATCACTTCTTAATGAAAGTCATTCAATTATTCTTGACCAAGAATCGTGAACTTGATTAACTCTAGTAAGCTTATAAATTTTGAAATAAAAAACTTGGGATTTGTTATGTCATAAAAGAAGAAGTGAAAGGAAAATGGTTTGTATGTGTAAGAAATAAGAGTATGAAGATGTTGATTTTGATTATGTGCATTTAGAGCTTGAAATTGTTTGTTCATAGTGGTTGATGTATTGATGACAATGCAATGTTGTAAATAAAAGAGGAAGATGAGGATGATTGAGTGAAACAACAATTCTCAATTTTTTTAAAAAGTAATGGTAATTTCGTGAATAATCCAAAATTTTGGAGTGAATAGAGGAAATGAAAATTTCAGAAAAATTATGAGTTAATTTTGTGTCATTTTTGCAAGAAAAATGATCAAATAAATTTTATTAAAGGGTGTAAATACACATTTATACACCTTGGGTTAACTAATTTAGACTTAAGTTTTAGAGTTATAGGGTGGGGTTTTAAAATAAAAAAAATATTAAATGTTTTTTAAAATAAAAATCTATTTTAGTTATTTTTTCTTGTGATCTATTTTTGTGACAAAAAAAATAAATGTCCATTTGAGAGATATTCTCAAACATAATTGTATAGGTATTAAAAAAATCGATCAAATATAGGAAATTAATTTGTCGATACTATATTTCAAATATTTTTCAAATAAATTCATCAAGCGCAAAGCGCGGGTCTTATCCTAGTAGGTAGACAATCTACACATAGGGTTAAGATTTAAGTTTTGAGATTGTGAGGATGTGATTTAAGATATAAAAAATAATTAATATTTAAAAATTAAAGAAAAATGTTTTTGAAAACTTTAATTTCAAAATAAAATTTAAAAAATCAAAAGAAATTGAAAAAGGCTTATTTGGCTACTAACCAAATATAGAGTATAAGTTAAGTAAGTGTCATTAATTTGACATAATGTAACTTCTAACATTTATGCCATAAAGTCTAATTTTATCCCTTCCCTTTAGATGTATCCAATAAATGTGTGGGAGAGTAGATAAGGTGACTATGTGCGAGCATAAATGGTGTATTCATCATTTGATAATGAAAGCATGTGAGAAATCATCTATGTGGCACACTTAGTTATATGCACCTAAGTGTTCTATTACATATCGTCCTAGTATTATATGATTCAAACCACTCAAACCACACTCACATTCCCTAATATAAAACACAACCCCAAAGTAGTAGTACCTTCTACAAATAGAATATAATATAATGGTTTGTCACAAGAAATTGAGTATGACTAAAGCTGGTATTCCATTTGTAATCTCCACACAAACCCCTATACCCCCTAAACACTAAAGTCAACCTCAACCCCTACATACTAAATTGTAATCATTAAATCCAAATCCAAATACAAATCCTATTATTTATAATTTTTAATAAAATTAAATTATGAAAATAATATATAATATTTTGTAATATAACTATATTATATTAAAATAAAAATAAAATAGACTTGTGCTTTAAAAATGTAAATAATGAATTTGTCATCTGCCCAAATTTTTAATAAAAGAGAATATCATAATATACTATTTTCATTATTTGTAATAATATACTTTTAAATGTAAAAAGTAATCATTATAAATAGAACAATAAAAATTTGTGAAATTTAGATCAATAACACAACAACAAAACAGAACTCATGCAACATGCTTATTTACTATAAAATATCATTTCTACTATACATTCATCAAATAGAATAAAAAAATAGTACATTGTAAGTGTTAGAAGAGGTGAGGACACAATTGGGTGGCGAGATTGAAGAGGAGAAGAAAATGGCGACACACCAAAAAGATGTATGAAAACTTATATGCCAATACTTTCTAAAATCTAATTTGGTACATTTTTCTTTATATTTCTAAATCTTTTATTACAATACTGAGATGCAGAAGAAAAAATTATAGGTGTTAGGATCCCTACAGAAATGTATATGAAAATTAGAACACATAATAGAACAAAAATATAGAAGAAAAAACAAGTAAGTCTTAGTGAAATGCATTATATTTATAAAGTACATAGTGTATCTATTTTACATTTTAAAGTAGTATATTATGTGCATCGTAGGTTATACAATATGCATATTCTATTCAACAAACAAGTACTGTTCTATTATTTTCGTCGGATGTTATTCAACTCATTAATATGTTCATATGCAGAAGAAAAACATAGCAAAACAAAATAACAATGTCCAAGTAGCACAGACATACAAACATACGATTCTAGCAGCTGCAATACGCTTGTGTGAAGTCCAATTGGATAATGGTAAAACACCTCGCTCCGTCTTATGTTATGGTGTCCTAACGATTATTGCTTTCGAAATCCGAGTAGCCTCTCCTTCTATTATCAACCGAACCTTTACAACTATATTTTTTTTCCACAAAACTTCTCTGAGAATGCAGTCGGTGGCGTCTTGATCACACAAAATTAGGAGGAACCTATTTATTTTTCAACATTATATTGATGAAAACTTACTTTGTGAAAGGTGTGTGAATACTGAAAGACAACATTTACTGTTACAAATATTAATTAATATTTATTTTTTTTGTGCAGGTTTCACCGGTTGAGTAGAGGGTATAACGATATTGTTACATAAAAGACACGATATATACTTAAGTTAGGTCTTTTTGTCAAAGAGTAAATATAATTTTTTTGTGCGCTGTACAATGAAATTTTGAAGCTAAATCGAATTGAAAATGTACTATTTGAAAATAAATAAAAATTTTATTTTTAATTTTATTCAATAATTATTTATATTTAAAAAGTCTTAATATCTTTTAAGGTAATTGCCCTAAAATACTGCTTTTGGGGAATTGGTTTTATGCACTAGCTAATAACAATTAATCCAAATAATGTGCGGTAATATATATTGTAAAAACAATGAACGAAACAAGTTGACTCTATATCAATTTTATGCAATTGCGTTTAGGAGACTGTACAAGAAGTTCGACTAAAGCAAAATTAAATGGAGTAATAAGCAAAATCAGTTGATCATCTAAGTTTGCTATACTAATCATTTTTTATCGATCGTAATTTTTTTGATTTTTTTCTTGTTTTGTCCTTATTCTTCTCCAAAAACTATGATTGTTTAGGTATTTATTAGATTTAAATCGTCGCAAGTAGCTTTTAAGTCGTTTTAGATTATTTTACGATTTATACCGTTTTGGAATTTTTTTTAAAAAAATTCTATTTTTGTTTCATTTTTATGTAAGTTAAAATGCAACTATTACATTGTCGTATTTTGAAATGTCTATAAAATTTTTAAAATTAATATCCGCATGAATATGTTGATCAAACTCTAGTGATCAATTATAAATCGTTCCAGTTAAAATTAAATGAATACCAAAATTCATATACGTAAGTGCTAAGCATAATGATTACATAGCGCCAAGCTTTTCAAACGTGGAGAAAGTGGGATTTAAGTGCTCTAACGACTTGATTACAGTTGGAGCAATATCTGCCATTACGAAATCGACAGCCACTTTCGAAATTTCTGTTTCTCTCACCCGGATACTTTGACCGGAGTTTAATAGAAATATTTTTTTTTTGTCAATAGCGTAATAATTACCAATTATCTAAATATACCTTTGACTATATCGCTTGACCAATATAATTTTAATTTTCATAATCCAATATTACTTTTAGGTTCAATTTCTACATCATAAATTATAATTAGATTTTAAATAGTAATATAACTTTTGTTTTTAATTAATTTTACAAAGGATATGAAATCAAAAGACTTTCGTCCAATAAAATTTCTCTTTGAGATCATTTTCCTATTAATACTATACTCCCTCCGTTTATATTAACTGTAGTTTTAGAGAAGTTTTTTTGGGTACAAAATAAGTGTTGTTTTCGACTTTCGATGAAAAATTGATTAACTTATATTATAATTTATTTTTCTATGGTTGAAATATGATTACTGTATATAAGTAGTTTGTTTTATATAAAAATGTGTAAAATAATTGTTTTATTAATCCGTGTGCAAAAATATTAAAGTACTTAATAATAAAAATAGAGAGAGTAGTTTCTATAATCAAGTATACTTAATTATTTATTTAAAATAAAATTAAATAAAAATGTAATAAATAAAAGAAAAGTCTAATCCCTGCATCTAAATCTCGTGCCCTGGCTCTTCATGCTTCTGTTTTTCTGCATCGTTTGATCCGAAGCCCTACTCATATGACTTGGAAAATGCCTTTTCCATCGGAAGTTTACGAATTATGCCTATTCATCCCCAACTGAAGTTGTTACGTTTCATACTGAATTAAATAAAAATTCAAAAATACACAACTCAAAATTTTACATTTAATAATAAACCAATTCAAAAATTTAAATTTTATTTTTTAATTATAACAAATCTGTGAGAGAAATAATCACACAAAAGCTACTAAAACAATTTAAATATTTTTTAAAAAATAAACACATTAATAAATTTCGTAATTAGTAATATAATATTATTATAATAAATTTTATTGTAAAACAAGAAAATAAAAATTCTATACTATTTTTTATAAATTTTATAAATATATTCTGATTATATAAAATATCAGTGGTACATGAATTAAATATGATAAAATTATATTAAATAGGTAAATTAACAATTTCTAAAATTTTTATATTTTTATTTAAAAAAAAACTATAACTCATCATGAAAATAGGTTAAAAATTCGTAAAAAATATAATAGTTTTATAAATAAATAAATGTATTACATAGGTTAAACTTATATACACATATATATGTATGTATATATATATATAGTACAACTTTTATTTATTTTAAAAACTCTCAACAATATATTGTTTAAAATGTTTGTATACAATAATATAACAGTATATAATAAACTTTAGTTCATATACTATTTAAAATATTTTATTAGAAAACTATGAAATTTTAGTAATTCATTTAAAATATCAGTGAAATACCAATTTTAATTTTAAATATATTTTTATTTGAATTATAACAAAATCTATTGAGAAATTTTTGTAAATAGTACCAAAAATTCAAAATTTATTTATGTTCCAAACTTAAAAATACTTGTGTAATTTTTCAAAGTTTTCTTGACAAAATATAAAATTTTGAAAATAAATATTTAAACTCAAAATCAATAATTAATTCAAAATTTTACAAAATATAATATTATGGATAATAAAGAATAACTTTTTGAAATGTACTACCAAAAAAACTATTTATATGTGTTGTAAAAAATTAAAACAATCAAATATTTTGAAATCTTAATTTTAAAAATAAAGCATAATATCATAACATCCAAAATATCCTATATCAATAAAATTTACTAAATAATATGATAGATACTACTATATATACATTTTACTAAAAAAATAGCGGTATATTATTTAACAAAAACAGTGTTTTTACTTATAAATCCTGGTAAAATACTAAATGATATATGTTAAAGTATATTTTCTTATACACGACATGTAATAGAAATAATCTTAAATATATTTATTTATATATATAAATAAATAAAATTTAAAATATATTATATGCAAAATGTATAATTAAAGAAAACATATATGAAGAAGGTTCTCTATTTGATTATTTCATATGATTATTTTACCGTAACTAACTCAAAATATATTAGTAAGTAATAAAAATTAATAACAAAGTAATTTTTGTAAACAAATCACTATATATTAATAATATTGACAAAGAAATATAAACAATAAATATTATAGATTTACACAATATATAACAACTAAAATAGAAATTATATATTTTAACATTTGTAATAACTATCTAATACATTTATAAAATAGGAAAATATCCGCAAGATGTGCGGGTTAAAATATAGTTACATATTTAAATACAAGATTTTAAATCTGTGTTATTCTTCTTTATAAATTTTACAATTCATTTGATTTGAAATATTTGACAGCTTTAGATTCAATTTTAGGTGTAAAATATGTTAGTTCAAAATCTTAACCTACTACCAAATGGATTTATGAACCAATTTCTATTAAACCCAGACCCAATGAAAAAATATGAAGTACTCACCTTTTTTCTTTTGAAACAACCAAAAGAACACTCATCCTAGTGAAAAAATTCTCATTTTAAATTATATTTTCGCTGTATCTTGAAAATATATGAGCAAGTTTTATTTATAAGTAACGTCTCCCATTTTCTTCAAAAAGTTATCATCTAGCATTTTCATGGTTAATTGATCAAACCTAGAAAATAACTTTCATGTTTTGGCCGAACCAGATGTTTTTGCATTACATTGATTAAATTTATATTTTATTTCTGGATTTTTTATGCTTAAATTATCTTTTTTGTTTTTCCTAACTAATAATAAAAAAATAATTTTTCATCTTCTATTTGTGGTGTTCTTATGATAATATTGTCTACAAGTTTGGAATTAATGTTCAAACTAGAATCCTTTTAAAATAAACTATAAATCTATTAAATAAATCAAATGATATTATGTGAGTTTAAAAACATACTGACACAGATTAAAAATATCTAATATACCATGTAGCTTAGATTGTAAATTAATCAAATTTTAAAAATATACCCTATTTTAAATCTAAATAGAGTTGACTTCAACTTATATAAACCAATAACACCCCCTTAGTCATTCATTTAATTTATCAAAATGCATCATTTTGGATAATTTCTGTAAAATAAAAATTACTTTTTGGGACATTTCTCACACTGCTAGACAAGTATAAAGTAAATATTTAAATTAATAATAAATAATTTAAACTTATAAATAATGATTTCAATGTTAGATTTCAAAACATAAATAATTATAGATCTATTTGATAAAACTAAATAAAAAAGTTGATAACATTTATTTGATTAAACTAAAACTTATATATAAGTTAATGTTTACCACGATCAATAGGAAAAAGTTATTTTGGTTTAGAACTTAATATGCCTTTACCTTTCCACTAGTGTGAGAGTTTGAACCTTCCAAATTAATTTTTAATTTTACAGAATGTAAACAAAATGACGTTGTTTTTTTACTAAATTAACGGATGACTTACACTTTCACGACTATATATATATATACACGATTCTGAGAATTCATTTAGTATTTTAAATTTTAATTTTAGCAGAATTTTATCCAAAATGACGTCATTTAGATAAATTTAAAAGATGACTAACATTTTTGATGGTTAATATATATAAGAAATTTTGAGAGTTCATGTGATATTGTTTTTAATTTTGCGTAGTTAGTATGAAATATGCCCTATTATAAAGTTCTGAAATGAAAATGCATAACATATAAAATTTATAGTATTTTTTTGATTTTTTGTTTAGTTCAGTAAGCAATACGCACTACTATAAAATTCAAGAAGTAATAAATACGACGCGTAAAGTTCATGTTGAAATAAACTCTTTTTCCCATATAACACTAGCGATTCGCAGGTATCTTCTCCGACGAGTGAAATATCTGCCGACCCTCCTTCTCTTTTCTTTTGTATGTCGTTGTGTTCAAGTATTTCTATTTTAAGCTTTTAGAGCATGACCAATGATTATATCTAGACATATATCTCATCCTTAAAGAAAATAGAAATTAAAAAGAAATAGGAGAGAGAAACATAAAAATTTCTCTGATCACATACTATCTGTTACATTGAACCGAAAATGAGTACGCAAAATCGGATATGCAAAAGCGGAACCATGTGGAAGCCTATAAGTTAAATTGATTAAAATATTAGGAAGTAGATAAGTGTTGCAAGCGTATCTCCAAATATATATACATATATATATTATTATTATATTTATGATTAAAATATATGATTTAAATTGAAAAAATTATTCATTTATAATAATTTATAATAAATTCATATTATATATATATATATAAATTAAATTTATAAAATTATTATTACAGTTTAATATGTATGCTATCTCTAATAAAAATGCACTGCATACATATAATTTATAGTAGTATTTTAAATATTTGCATATTTCTATTCGCTGTATTTTAATATTATCAAATTTAGATTTTATACAAAAGACATAAATCATGATTTTATATAATTTTATTTATTTAATAACATTGTGTGTTTTAAATGGAAATGAATTTCAAAATAGAACCGTAAGCTTTCAATGTATTTAAATAGGATAATTATGAAGCATTTGGAAGTGAAATTTTGTAAGTTTCTACAAGGTTCCGATTCCAATTTTAGTTTCGAAGGAGAAAACGGACGTTCGATGAAGCTTCTGTGCAACTTAGCATATTATGAGACCTTCTTCAAAAGCTATGATACTTCTCTCTTATTCAGTGGTGAACTTTTATTTAAGATAAATCGATTTAATTAAACAACCTAACATGAATTAGAATACTAGTTTTTGAATGTTGAGAACTCCAAATAATCATCTCCACACTTGGTCATGCTCTTACTCCTCCTCTTTTATCTTACTTTAGGCCATCCGCAGCAAAGGTATTTAGAAGACTCTCTTATCAGTAGAATATTTAAAGAAATACATAACAGATGCAATATACTATCCTCTCAACAATATCATCGGATGGATCAACAAATGTATGGAAGACCTACAACTGAAAGTGAATTACACACAAGAGATTATCCAGAGACAGCATAAGCACATAACCAAAGGAGAAGAAGCCATCAAAAGCTTTGGAGGCACCTGTTTCGAGATGAGCAAAGAAGATGTGGGATATTTTTTTTCCAACAAGTGTTCCATTACCTCCATACTAGTCCAAACATCCAACGTTAAGCTATAGATTATAAACAAGAGCTTGATGGGAGGCAACCAATTTAGTAAGTTTTAAATTAGTTTTTATTTTCGTTTCCCTAATATTTCGTGTTTATTTAATTTCAGGTCGAAAAGAAAAAAAGAACCAAAAAACACATCTGCACTGAGCATCAATTAACACCTGATCACTGCTGATTGACAGAGTAACTCGAGTATCGATCGACCATCACTTAACTGTGTCGATCGACACTCACCATCAACGAGCACGTAAATTGTTTTCCCTTGTTAAAGTTTGTTCTTATGATTTATTTTCCCTCCAATCTGAGACAGTATAATATTGTGGACAGTGTTGTTTAAAGTTTGGGGGTGGTATTACTGATATTGTGTTTTATTTTGAGTTTTATCTTATATGTTTATTGAGTTTTTTATAGGGTAAAGAAGGGGGATAATGATTTTTTTTAAAAAAATTTTACTATTATATAACCACTCTATAGCACAATTCTTAGATTTTACTGACTCAAGAGTTGTCCTAGAGATACCAAAGTGGATCACATGCCAGTCATATCTACACTTGCTGCCGAATGTTGAAGGGAACAAGCTGACTCCAACTAATTGAACTTAATTTGATTGTCTTAGAGCTTGGTATACACTAGATCAAATTCCTCCTGTAAGCCTTGGAAGGTAAAGTCTATGTGTTTATGGTTCCCTTCTCTCTCTCTCTCTCTCTCTTCTCTCTTCTCCTTTCTCTCTCTCTCTCCTCTCTCTCTCTCTCTCTCTCTCTCTCCTCTTCTCCTCTCTCTCTCTCTCCTCTCCTCTCTCTCTCTCTCTCTCTCTCTCTCTCTCTCTCTCTGGCATCTGTAAAAGAAAAGATTGAGATGATTTCCTGAAAGATGCAGAAGGGTAGGTACATTACGATGACCTCATTATTCTAATTAAGAAGGAATGAGCACACAGTGTGGAAGCGAGGGATAGTTAATTTCAATGATCCCACTATTCGCCTACTGCCAAAAGAAAAAAAAGAAAGAAGATTAACAAGACGAGCTGTATCAGCATCATTTATTCATTTGAAGTAAAAGATTCAAAGAAGAGAGAGAGGAAAAAAGGATCAGAGAAGACTACATGTGATGTAAGACAAGGCTGACAATGGCCTCAAAAAAAAACTCTTCTAACATATTGATGGACTGATTCAACAAAAGGGTGGTCCAAATACTCGATCTAATCGAGTAAGTGAAACATGATAGACGGAGATACTTGATGATTATGGAATGGATCGAGTGCACCACACGAGGGATGGAGAACTCGTGATACAAAACAAAATTAGGTTCTTGGAGGTACTGGTCTCAAAAAGAACAAAGCCAACAAGTTTTGCAAGAGAAAATTCAGTTTTATTTATTGATCTTAGGGTAATTTTTACATAGACAACTAAGAGATTTATGTATAGCTCGACCTTAAGAAAAACTCTAACAGTATAAAATAATAAAATTAAACAAGCAAATCGTTCTTAAATTCTTGGAAGCAAAGGAGTTGAAGGTTTTAAGAAAACTAGTTGTTAGGCTAATTTGTTGCCTTTGGAGAGAGATAATCTTGTATCTTGATATCCTGTTTGAAGTATCCACGAATTAATAGCCTCTGGTTTATGAATAAGCTCTTAAAGATAGTGATATTTTCTGGTCCAAGAGAAAAGACCCGTTGGTCTTGGGCAAGATTGTGTAAACTCATTTATTGCATTTGGTCTAGATGCTGCCAAATAAGGAAGGTTGATGTAAGTGAATATCCGCCTAATCCTCTGGGTGATGCGTCCAGCTAAAGATTCTTGTATTCCTTCTGTATGGTCTAGAGTATCTCTTGGCTTCCATAGAAGGTTTGGTTTGAGCCCAATTTGAAGAGGTTTGGTAAGTTTCCAGAATTGATGTCGGTTGGCGATTTAGGAAAATTGATTGCATCTTGGTAGTCCCATGACCAATTCTCCTGATTTAGGGCTCTATGGAAAGATAAAAATACACCTTGCATCCCATGATCAATTTTGGAGAAGGATGCTTCTTTTTTTTGCTGCAATTCACTTCTAAGGGCTGATACTCGCAAATGGATGGGCTGGGAGACCTCCATTTTGTAAAATCCCTAACATTCTGATCCTAATAGATATTGGGATGATTCTACTTGGACATGAAATATGTGGAATTTATAATCCATGAAAATTTTTTCCATGCAAAAGACCTTCTGGTTGCGGAGATATACTCCTTGGATAGAACCTATGTCACTAGTATCGCCTAGGTAGTTGGTCTGGCTAGTTTGATGAAGCCTCTTGTCGAGGCATGGATTTTATGACCTCATTATTACCTCCATCTTATAAGTTTCGACCTCAAACTGTATAACCTGCACAAAGATAGAGAAAGTTAGCTTTCATTCTCTTTTGGGAGTTTAGAGTCTTACCTTGAGATGATTTTCGGTTGGTGACACATGATGCAACTGCTGGTTCTTCTTTGAAGAGATAGGAAATGATCAATCCTCTGCCCTGGAAATGTTGATTACATCTCTTCTTTAACAGAATTGTCCTTCATACTTCTAGTAGCCTCGGTTCTAACCATCGTTGGAGTTAATTCTCCTTGCAACAAAAGATTATCCGGTGGGATCTCTGGTCTTGGAGATTTAGAAAACATGTATTAAGGTCGGATTTACCTTGTAAGCATCATCAAGTTGAAGAAATAATTTTCTTCTTGCATTATATCTGTGGCTGAAGGATTATAAAATGAATATGCAAATTTAATACTTACTTTGATTGCATCAACAAGTTGAAGTATGATTTGTTTGTTGTCTCTAGGTTCTTCTTCATTTGGTTTTGCACACATAAGCTTGGTTTTGTGCCTTTCTAGGAACGTTTGATCTCTTCCTCTGGATCTAAATCTTCTGATATTCATGGATCAAAAATTAAGGACAAGAGCAAGTGCATCATGTTTGAGTTTAAAGCTATTATTATATATTGTGTAGAACTTAAACTTACAATGCTATCCTTAGGTAGTGGGAACATGGTTTGTTCTCTGAATTGCTTCAATGCAAGCCCTTCTTGCAATATTTCACCTTTTGTTTAGATGTCCTTCTTTCTGTATTATCCTGTATCACAACACTTTGGCAAAGACAAGTGTATTATACCAATGTAAAGAAACTTATAAACTGATGAAAGCATACAACACTTAACCTTCTCCATTGATGTTGGAGTATGGGATTTTTCCTCTGGACAATAGGACGTGGATACTTCTATGGAATGTCCCCTGATCCATACTACATGGTTTGATATTGATTATCTCCCATTGCCAAATGGCTGGTTGCATTTTTCTCCAAACTTGTTCCAAAATCTGTTTTTGGCGCTTTTGGCAAGAACAAGTGTATCATATAATAGTACTGATATGATCCATACTACATGGTTTGATATGATGATCTCCCATTGCCAAATGGCTGGTTGCATTTTTCTCCAAACTTATTCCAAAATCTGTTTTTGGCGCTTTTGGCAAGAACAAGTGTATCATATAATAGTACTGAGATGATATGGACATTTAAATTACCCAAGAAACTTACCTTGAGGTTGGTGGACTTGAATGGCAAGAATTCAAAGTTGCTTAGGTCTTGTTTCTGATCAGAAACTAAGAACATATATATTGTAGTTTCTTCCTTTTAGGCAGTGTGCATTCTCCTTGGGTTCTTATACTATCTCACATTCTCTTGGAAAAGACAAGTGTACTAATCTTGTCATTGAGTTAATAAGAATATTCTGGTCAAATGTGAAATTTACCTCGGGTTTGATAACTTGAACAATCCCTTGTTCAATTTTTCGTTTCCACTTGTTGTGTGACTCATGAGTGAACATGCTCTCTTGTTCTTCCTTTAGGACTTCAGTAAGTTTAGAGCTTTCATATATTATCCATGTACCAAGAATATACACGTCAGTATCCATAACCAACAGTGGGTTAGAACACTTACCTTGGTAGGGCTTGTTTGCCACTGGTTTTACTTCCTTAAGCAACTTATATTGCTATGCACATTGAGCCTCCTTCTGGTCCATTGGAAGGGTTTTTCTTGGCGTGTCTTATCCTATGTATTCATTCAGCACTGTTGTTGTCGTCTTTGACCTGGATCCAAGAACACTTTTGTCGGTTTTGAACCTTCTTTCTGGTTCGTGAGTCCCATATGAGTACCTGAAATAGTTTCAAGATTTTTTCGCACTAGGCAAGTGTGTTAAGACAGTCATGGAATTACTAGAAACAAAACTAGATCTTTCTATTTGATCCTCTAAATTTTAAGAAGGTGAAACAATTTCTTGTTTCTTAGCTACATGAAAGTTTAGGATTAGAGGTTTGCTCTTTAGTACCTAAAAAAACTTTTTCTTTCATGGATCAGTCCCTAAGCATGTTGATAATATCATCACAAATTTTATCCATTCTAGTAAAGGAATCATCTATTCTAGTAAAGGGATCACTGACCTTGAGTTTTGGAATAGATGGTTTCTCGGTCTTGCACCTCAAGAATGATGTTGAAGTCTTTTTCCTTGGACAATCTTGAGCATAGAGTTCCCCATCAGAACTTTCCTCATAAACATATGAGTAGTTTGATCGTAGGTGAGCTGGGATTTGGGACCATAACGAGTTGAATACTGGTCCAATGGTTCTGGTTCCGCTTCTTGATATTCTTGCTCGTCATCAGGGACATACTCTGGATTAGAATCTATGTACCAATGACCTTCAGTGCGGTCATCTAGTTCTCTAGACCAATCAATGGAGTTTATCTCATGTTGGTAAAGGTCTGGTGGTTCTGATTCTTCTTCTGATCCAATCTCTTCAACAAACTTCTTCTTCCTTCATACTGATTTCTGAATCAGTCTCTCTTTCCCATGAGTTTGTTGTCAGATTCTCAACCTCCACTCCAAGAGTGGTTCTCCTCTTCACCCCAGTCAATCTCTTAGGTGTTAAGATCACTTCGCCATGTTGTTTTTCCATGGTTGCTTCTGGTTTTCTCTTTGAAAGAAAGAAAACGATTAAGTGGAATGCAAACAATAAGGAAACAATTTTATAGGAAAATTCACTTTTTTTTCGACTATATCAATGCAGCACGAAATATATAAATTAAGACAAAGAAATAATTTTTTTTTAAATATTGTATGCAATTAATGTAAATAATTCAAAATTAGTTTTTTTTTAGAAAGCAATTTAACCAAAACAGGAAACTATGTGATGAACTAATGGAAAATTCAGATATGGGAAGGGGGAGATTGGTGAATCAATGCAAACAACTAGGCTATTCCTTTTAGTTAATTTCGGGATCAAACTATGAAACAACTTCTTCTTTTCTTTTTCTTTTCTTAAGAACAACAAGAACACAGAAACACGCAACAATGGCAGAAAATAAAAACTCAAGCAAATAATAATTTTTTTATGGATTTTTATAATGATAAAATGAATAAAACAGCAACTAGAGAATGAACAAACTTTTTATGGTTTTGAATTTTATGGAAATCAAATACCAAGAACAGAAATAACAGCAAAACATTCTTTTTATGGTTTTATAGAAATATAAACAAGATAAAATAGATGAAACAGAAACAAATATGAATTTTTAAAGGTCTTAATTTTATGCAAAACAGAAACTAGATGAACAAACGATTTTTATGGATTTTTGATTTATGAATGCAAAGCAAAATAAAACAAATGATTGCAAATAAAAAGAGATAAGATAGATGCAACCTGAGGCTGAAGGAACTTCAACTCTGAAACCAAAAATGAGTAAGCAAGGCTAAAAATGGCTCAACAAAACTCTTGAAACAAATTGATGGACGGATTAAACAAAAGGGTGGTGATATAACCTATTTATTACCAGTTTAGACCATGTTATAGGCTCTATTTATGGTCAGTTATGTGTATAGGCTATGTTTTAAGGTCTTTACAGGTCCAAGTACATTTTCGAGATATATGGAGATACTTGGAGTATTTGGAGTTTGTAGGTGATCGTTGTGAGAGTCAAAGTACAAGACTACCATCAATCGACGAAACACGTTGGAGTCGACCGATGTTACATGACTAAGATTGATCGATGTTGCACATCTGCAATCGATCGATGTCCATTCGCAGACAACCGATTTTCAAACCCAAGTTAGAGACAAGACACAAGATTACAAGAATACCCATGGACGAGTTCTGACCTAGACTTTAGGGTTTTATATTTATACTTTATATATTGCACCAGTTTGTGTGTGCTAGGTGAGGGATGTTTGGTGTCTAGGTTTAGTGGCAAAATGTGTGTGTGCACCAGAACTCCATAGTATTAGGATTCATTTAGGGGAGAAGATTCATAACTCCTTAGGGAGATTTGTATTAGAACCCCATTATTTTATATATGCATTATATTCAGATCATTATTCGTACTTTAATTATGTCTGAGTAGTTTTCAACTAGATTTAGGGTTTATTAATGGCACTGATGGATTAGCTTAACAATAGAATGTTAGGGTTATTATTAGATCTATTAATAGAATTGTGTTTATTTCTTGTGTTCTAGAGTAGCTAACTAGAATCCTGATAATAGGATAGTTAGGCGCAAGCGAGAGCATGGTCTACTACCAAAATTTATTCTATTGAGCTAGGTTGCCAGAAACAAACAAGAGTTGATTTAGTTAATCTAGTGAACCCTATATAAAGGTCATAAAGCTTGACTCAAGAAACCATGATCGACTCAGGATCATTGCCAACGATCGATGGTCATTCCGTGTCAACAAGCGAGAGCTGAGACATTGGACTTAGTCAATAGATTAGACTCGCAGCGAGAGTTGGTGTCTTTACACTAGCTATCGAGTTTCATGATTAATTACCCTTAACTTCTATCTTTTATAATCTTACTTGGCTGAACCGTAGATCAATACGCATATTTACATTTGCATCTAGTCTAAATCTATTCAGCTGAGTATTTACCCATATACATGAGTGACGCATATTTCCATATGTTACGAAACTCATTAGCCGATATATATACATTATCAGCATATCTTCCCAGAATATGCATCGATGATACCTTCTAATAGATGGCACACTAGTATTTCCTCATGACCATTAATCACTTGCTCTACCATATATATACCAGTAATACCAGCTAAGCTTAGCTCGTCCATTGAGACAATAAGAAATATCTACTATTGTGCGTGTCATGTTCTCTGTAGATTCGATCGCGCTATAGTACGTACAGCCTTATCTCTCTTGGCAAAGAGTACTAAATTTTTGTCATGTGTAGGATAAGCGGCGCTAATATAGACGAGTATTATTATCTTTAGGCATGTATTTATCCATGTTAGCAACATAAAATAGCACAGCCTATAGTGTCACAGAAATTTAGGACGCCGATTGGCCCTCAGGAGAACACTTGCGACCCGATTAGATGTATTCTTCTAGGAATTTTTTCTAGATTTATTTTTTGTGTTTACTTTTATTTACTAGTATGTTATTAATATCTTTCTTTAGTTGTTTGTTTCTAGGTCCCTTGTTACTTCAAAGTTACTGATCTTCTCATGTTTTGCTTGTGCTATTTCACGGTGACTTATGCGAACAGAGTTGTGAAGGTTACCGATGAGCAACAATAGAGGACACAAAGAACATACTGTTTCATGCAATACCCACAACAACTCACACGATACACATCACGCAAAAGAAATGACGAGCACAGACATGATCAGACAGCGCATACAAGAATTCTAGCATCGCAATCCACACTTCGATTTACAGACAGCCATCGATCGACGACATTAGAACTCAGCACCGACCGACATTGATGATCATATAGCATCGCATCGAGCGGCAGCAGATCGAGTTCAGATGAGTCTGGTACCTATAATAGGATGGTTCACGAATGAGAACTGTGATACATATGCATGGCCTCACGGTCATACTACCATAATGCAGCAGGTCAAAGGATAGATAATCAGGGAAACTATTATCCCTGATATAGAAGCAAAAGCTGAAGTTGACGCTGGCAATAGCTCAACCTGAAGCTAACACCCCAAGCTTGCCAGAAGTATAGAAACTTCAAAGCCAACCAGAAGACCACGGATAGAACTTATGTTTGATAAGATACTGACGAAACAGCAGCAAATGATTGTGGATTTCAATGACAAGTTAGATTTCCTGTACCTCCACCTAAACACAAAAATCGAAGATCTCGACATTCGTGCAGAAAAGTTGGAAAATCAGATGGCACATGAGAGTGAAACCCTTACAGATACGAAGTTATGGTTAAAAAGGGGGAAGAATTTGGGCGAAAATATCACGTCAATGTTGTGATTGACGATGATTTTTGGGTAGAAGTCAAGAAAGATAAGCCACAAGAGGAAGGGTTGGTTTAGGAAATCCAAGTTCGCTAGGCAGCCCACACAAGCATCGATCGACAAAAGTTATTACGAATCGATCGATGGTTACTATCAAATCGACGGTATCAGGAATAACTTCACGCGTCGTTCGACGCAGAGGCTGCACCAATCGATCGATGGTACCCAGTGACAAAACGAGTTGATCGACCAAAGGTCACGAATACGATAACTCCATAGAAGAAGAGGGATTCATCAGGACCTATGATAGTCGATAAAGCTACCCAGGAATCATACTAGGAGAGAGCCAAGAATCATTCTAAAGAAGAAAAGTGATCCTGGGAAGTTTGTGGCGCCATGTCTGATTAAAACCATCAATTTTCCCAATGCCTTATGCGACACCGGATCGTCAGGGAGCATCATGCCCATAGCTATAGCAGAGAAGTTAAACCTCAGAGTAGAGACTTCCAGTGATTCTTTCGTCTTTGTGGATTGCTATAGAGTAGACTCAGGAGGTATATGCAGAGATGTCCCCATCCGAACTGAGGACGTCTTAGTCCCGATAGACTTCCATGTGATGGACATCCAGATGTATTGGAACTCTTCCTTGTTACTTGGAAGGGCTTTCATGGCCACTGTAGGAGCTATCTGTGACATGAAGACAAACATGTTGTGCCTTTCCTTGATTGATAATAATATTTATTATGAAATTTATAAGAATAAACCTTCCCTCATGAAATTGTGTAATGATGCAGAGCTTGTGGCCACATGCTTCTGCGATTACGAGTGCAATGAAGAATCGATAGATGGAGCATCGATTGACACCCAACCCTTATCATCGATTGACACCCAAACCCTTATCATCGATCGACAGTCCTGCAAATCAACAATCGATCGACACCCACCCTTTAATATCGATTGACACCCATAACCCAGAACCAATTGACACCCACCATGCTGATTACAATTACAACTCAACCCACCTCGAATATGATGAAAACTATAGAGAAGAAGAGATGATCGAGTACCAAGGGCTTGCTATGGAAGAGGCTGGAGTTTTTCATGTTTCCCATAAACCGGGGAAATCGACATCCGATCGAAGGCGACCATACGCCATCGATGGATACTGAGCACGAAGCAGAAACCGAACATTATTCAGCAGAAGAACGCGATACAGAAGCTGGTTATCTACAACCAGCTGAGTTAGGTATTATGAGAGATCCAGATGGTCACGTAAGAGCTATGGATGACATAATTCTCAACGTCGCGAAGGAGGATGTAGCAGATATACTTGCAATGGCCAATGGAGCTGGAAAACTTTTTGGGCACCGTTCTGATTATCGAGCATCGATAGATTGTAACCACAGATCATCGATCGACACAAATTGGGCCTGCCAAGGATACGGTGAAGCCTACGAAGAATATGATTCAGGTTACATCGAGGAAGAAGCTGGCCGTGTAATGGACGCGAGAGTAGGCAATCCAGCATCAACAATCGGCCTATCTTGGCGATCAAATGACATCAAACGTAAACCAGACCATTCACTTGGAACAGAAGAAACGGAAGCTGGTTATCTCAGACCCGATGAATTTGGAATTTTCAGAGATGTAGAAGGACATGCACGAAGTCTTTACGGGAGAATTGTAACTCTACCTAAGAAAGATGTAGCAGACACCCTTATTATATCTGAACGATCAGGAAATTTCTTTGGACAACAGCAACAGCCATCGATCGACGCACTGGTACCCAGCATCGATCGACAACGAGGAGCAGAAGCACGAGCCATTCAAACTCAACCATCAATCGACATAGATAAGAACACATCGATCGATACCACTACAAAGAAGCAAGAGACATACAACAGAGTAGAGATTGATGATATTGTGCATGAGATCTACAAATCTCAAGAGATGTCACTGAATTATTTCTACATGAGGCTTGATGATGTCTACTATCCTATAGATAAATGCCTCACCAATTTGACTACATGCATGGATGAGATGAAGCAAGAGATGGATACTGTTCAGAGACAGCATGAGAGTAAACCGGATAGAGTGACATCGATCGACAGCAACACCTTACCATCGATCGATACTAAGTTCGGCAGACAGAGGTCCGCAGCAGAACACCACTTAGAAGACAGGTTCGATGAAATTGTTTTTTTTTTGGAGCCTGATGAAGGAAGATATTTCTCAGAAATCGGAGGAGATATCAGAAACTACATTTGCCAGACTTATGCTCCAGCGCAATATTGAGAATCGACAAAGAAGGATGCATTCGATGGAGATTACAAAGGAGATCATAAAGAACGAGAAAACCAGAGGTGATGAGGCAATCAGAAACTTCATTGGTACATGATTTCAGAAGAGCAAAGAAGATGTAGACACTTGTTTTCCAAGTGTTGATCAACCTCGTTTCTAGTCAGAACGTTCACAACGTCGAGCTTAAGACTATAACCAAGCGCTGAGTGGGAGGCAACCCATTGTTTAGTAAGTTTTAGTTAGTTTTTCGATTATATTAGTCTAATTTTGAATTTTATTTTATTATTGCAGATTTTCATATAAAAAACGAGGAAGATAGTCTTGCATAGAGCATCGACCGAAACTTGATCACTGCCGATCGACAGAGTAACCAACGCATCGATCGATAGCCACTTCTCTGTGTTGATCGACGATCACCATCAACAAGCATGCATATCGTTTTTCCTTGTTAAAATTGTCCTTATGATTTATTTCTTCCCCAATCTCAGACTATATAACACTGGTGATAGTGTTGTTCAAGTCTGGGGGAGATATTACTGACATTGTATTTTATTTTGAGTTTTATAAGAAATATGAACTTACATGTTTAGCATCGATCGACACCATTAACCGACCATCGATCGACGCTCTCTTACAGAGAGATATCAAGTTTTATACTTAAGCTATTTACTTATGATTTAATTTTTCTAACAATCTGGGGCGGATTACACTGGGGACAGTGTAATTTAAGTCTGGGAGAGGTGCGCTAATGCTATTTAATTGTTTTTGAGTTATATATATATATATATATATATATATATATATATAAGTTTTTTCAAAAAGTTTTATTGAGTCTAGAAGATGACTATGATCAAGATTTATTATGGACTAACAATGCTATTAGAACCATTCTTAGAAGGTTGTTTGCAGAGATTACTAGAGATACCAAAGTGGATCATCCTACCACTATATAACACTTGCTTAGAAAGTTTTAAGGAACCGAAGCTGATTTCTAACACTAATCCTAACATTATTTGCTGGCTTTGGGATTTGGTATAAATTGGATCAGATTCCTTCTGCATGTCTGGAAGGTAAAAGTCTATGTGCTTCTGATTCCCCTCTCTGTCCCCTTCAGATTAAAAAAAGGAGTCGAGCAGGATTTGGTGGCCACAACCATTAAAGCTTTATTCATATGATCCTAGAAAAAGATAAAGGTCAGAAACAAGTGAACATGATCTGGTGGCAAAACCATTAGGCTTGATTCATGAAAGCCTATCGAGATATCTCACTTAATTAAAAAAATAAAATGATACCCTTAAAAGAAGGGAGACATTGACTGAGAAGAAGTGAGAAGAGAGGGAGGAAATGAATCAGAGAAGGCAACCAGTGTGTTCAGATACTTGCAGAGGTAAGAGTCTATATATCCCTTGATCGATACTCCCAAGGTAAAGCCTGCACTTTTATTTTATGCAAAGAAATGAAATCAGTAGAGGGGCGAGTCAGATTAGTATTTGCTAAGTTGTTGGTATAATAGATTTGATTGCTATACTAGGATAGAGTGTATAAAGTTTCTCTGTGATTGACTTGATAGGATGTGGTTGCAATAAAGTAAGGTGACAATTATACTTAGACAATATGTGAATCTTCGCTTTTCAAAACATCTTTTATAGGCTTGTTTCCTTGAGGACAAGCAAAAGGTTAGGTCTGGGGGAGTTGATATAGCCTATGTATTACCAGTTTTATACCATGTTATAGGCTCTATTTATGGTATGTTATGTGTGTCTAGTCTATGTTTTGAGGTCTTTACAGTACGTTTTGGAGATATATATGGAGATACTTGGAGGTTTTAGAGCATTTAGAAGAAAATAAACTGTAGCTGATCGTTGTGAGAGTCAAAGTACAAGACTACCATCGATTGACGATACAACGTTGGCATCAACCGATGTTACATGACCAAGATCGATCGATGTTGCACATCTGCCATCGATCGATGTCCAATTCGCATACAGCCGATTTTCAAGCCCAAGTTAGAGACAAGACACAAGATTACAAGAGTACCCCTGGATGAGTTTTTGAACTAGACTTTAGGGTTTTATATTTATACTTTATGTACTGCATCAGTTTGTGTGTGCTAGGTGAGGGGAAGCTTTGTGCCTAGGTTTTGTGGCAAAGTGTGTGTGTGCCACCAGCACTCCATAGTTTTACGATTTATTTAGGGGAGAAGATTCATAACTCCTTAGGGAGATTTGTATTGAAACCCCAATATTTTATCTACGCATTATATTTAGATAATTATTCTTACTTTAATTATGTATGAGTAGTTATCAACTGGATTTAGGGTTTATTAATGGTATTGATGGATTAGCCAAATAATAGAATTGTTATTGTTATTATTAGATCTATTAATAGAATTGTGTTTATTGTTTGTATTCTAGAGTAGCTAACTAGAACCCTGATAATAGGATAGTTAGGCGCAAGCGGAGCATGGTCTACTACCAAAATTTATTCTGTTGAGCTAGGTTGCTAGAAACAAACGAGAGTTGATTTAGTTAATCTAGTGAACTTATCGAATTAGGTCATAAAGCTTGACTTAAGAAACAAACGAGAGTTGATTTAGTTAATCTAGTGAACTTATCGAATTAGGTTATTCCGTGTCAACAAGCGAGAGCTGAGACATTGGACTTAGTCAATAGATTAGACTCGCAGCGAGAGCTGGTGTCTTTTACATTAGATATCAAGTTCCTTGATTAAATACCATTAACTTCTATCTTCTATAATCCACTTGCCTGAAACCCTAGATCTAGTATATTTACATTTGCATCTAGTTAATCGATTAGCATATTTCCATATTTACATTATTAGCATATTTCCATATTGCATCTATGTCTTCTAATAAGGAATATTTCATTGACCTGATTACTTGTTACCAATATATATAGTTACCTAGCTTCATCTACGATCATTTGTGCTTTTTTATTTCAAGAAATGATAAATGTCAAGTTCAGAGATAAATGTCAAGTTCAAGAGATATATGCAAAGGTTCCGAAGATAAACACGAAGATCGAAGGAAAATGGAATATTCCCGGAAAGCGATAAACTCGATCAGGGGCAGAAGGAAAAGGGTAAACTGCCTCTAAGAGGGAGTATATAAAATACTTCAAGGTTAAAGAAGAAGGGGGGGGGGGGGGGGGGGGGGGTAGAGTAACTTTGCTAAGCATAGAAGAACTTAGAATATAGACAGCTGCATACTCGAAACATTACTTAGATTCTTCTCCATCTTTGTTCTGAAATTCTCTCAGTTAGCTAGATTCTACGCGTTTTGTCTTCGGAAAATCATGTACCTTTGTTCTTGCCAATCAATAAAACACCTATGTGCAACTTACTATCGATATTCTGTTATCTCTTTCTTCTTCGTTTTCGTGTGTTTACGCAGATAATTCGGAACCTCTGGGAAAGTCTGGTTCTTTTGGCTTTCCTTAATTTACGGAAATCGACGGTTTGAATTTCGGTTCTCACAAAGACTTTATCTTTCAGACTTCAGGATGAATCCGATCGAGTGTATACCAAGCCCCAAAGCAAGCAAATTAAATTGATTAAGTTTGAGGTAGGTCCCATTCCTCAAAAATTCTCATGAAGTGTGTATATTACTGAAAGGTGAGCCACTTTGGTATTTCTCTCCAGTACACTTGCAATCAGTAAATCTAAGAATTGTGCTAAATGGTGGTTAGATAATAAATAAAAATTGAAAAATCTCATTATCCTCTTCTTGACTCTATAAAAACTTTATAAAAACACACAAATAAAACTCAAAATAAAACATAATATCAGTCCCTCAAACTTAAATAACATTGTCCCAAGTGTTATACAGTCTAAGATTGGTGGGAAATTAAATCATCAAAACAAAATTTAACAAGGAAAATCGGTATACCTACTCGTTGATAGAGCTTGTCGATCGACACAGTTAAGTGGCGATCGATCGATGCTCGTGATGCTTTGTGGATCGACATTGATCTAGTTTTGGTCGATGCTCGGTGCAGTCTCGCCTTCCTCGGGTCCTTTTTAACATAAAATAAAATAAACATGAAAAATAAGTAAAAACAAAAATAAAAACTAATTTAAAACATATTAAAAGGGTTGCCTCCCATCAAACACTTGTTTATAGTATATATGTTGATGTTTTGGATGTTTTGGACTAGTATGGAGGTAATGGAAACACTTGTCGGAAAACAAGTATCCACATCTTCTCAGCTCATCTCAAACCTGGTGCCCTACAAAGCTTTCAATGGCTTCTTCTCCTTTGGTTACGTGCTCTTGCTGTCTCTGGATAATCACATGGGTATTATCCACTTTCAGCTGTAGCTCTTCCATACATTTGATGATCCATCCAATGATGTTGTTGAGGGGATATTAGATTGCATCAATCTTTATGTAGAACTCATCAAACATCCTCTCTTGCGATGTGTTAATGTCAGCTATCATATCCTCAACTTGAGCCTTCAAGTTGATCTCAGGTGCTGGCTTAATTGGAATGTCTAACTTAAGACGCCCCTGATGTTTTTGTAGACTAAGGTAGAGATTTCCTGAACCATGAGTCATCTCTAGAATGTCGGCTATGTCTTTCTTGGAGACATTGATGACCCTTCCATCCTTAGCATGTGCATTTCCCTCTTCATCTCTGTAAACTCCATATTCATCTAGTGCTACTACATTGACTGTTCTCTTAGGTGGAAGGGTGACCTTAATCAAAAAGCTTCTCGTATTTATGGGATCACAATGGTGTCAATCGATGCTCGTGGCTGAGTGTCGCTCGACACCTCACTGTCATCTTCGTACCGTACACCAAAATTAGAATAACAAACTGCCTCAGATCCTGGTTCATCCCCTATCTCAATATATGGCGTGTTTCCTTGACCACTTGAACAATCACGGAAATCAGTCTCACTAATGAGTGAGAGATATAGCATATTTGTCTTCATGTTGCAAACAGCTCCTATATTAGCCATAAAAGCTCTCCCAAATAATAGGGAAGAATTCCAATCTATCTGAATATCCATAACATGAAAATATACTGGAACTAGGGAATTTCCGAAATGTACATGAAGGTTTCTGACAATCCCTCATGAATTCACCTTGGAGCAATCCACAAAGGTGAATAAATCGCTTGAATGTTCTACCTTCAGACTTGGCTGCTAAGCCATAGACCTTGTCACGACGCTGACTAAAGAACATGTGTCGCAGGGAGAATTAGGGTAGATGTGACCTCCAATCATGGAAGCTACCACGAAATTCCCAAGATCACTCTTCTTTTTATTATTCAATGTAATCCTCTGCTTCAACTTCTCTCTGATCTATTGGAACATACGCTCAATGTCTTTTAGAGTTTTATGCTCTCTTTGAAAAATCTAGAGTCTGTGAAACAAAATAAGGATCATCGAATGGCATGTCCACTGGGATCCTCATCATCCTCTTGGTGAAACTATCCATCTCTTTCTCATTAGATGCTCTCTTTAGATGCTTAGGAACTTTGTTCTTCTTTCTCTTAGAAACTTGCCCCTCAGTGGCCTGCTCAATGATCATAGGCTCTGGTGCACCTTCATGTTGCTTTCTGAGACGAGTTGATGCCTGAGACAAGTGTCTTGAAGCATTCAATCGGTTTGCATTAATACCTGGTAATCAAAGTCAGTATGCAACCGGTGGGTGTCGATCGACAAAGCATGAGTGTGTCAATCCGCTTGTCGTTTCAGAAGATCCTACAGACTCAACATGGGTTGTCGATCAGTTCTCAGCCCTCTACTGTCGACCGAAACCAGTGCGAACTAGCAAAGGACATAGAACTTCGACTTGAAAGTCTCCTTCTTGGATTTCTCCTCTAATATACTATGGATTTACCCGTTTTTACCCACATTATATGTGTTTTTTAGGAACTTTTATAAAAAAAAAATGGAGTCTATTTTAGGCTATTTTCTGGTGGAGATATATTTGGAGAAATGTGGAGTTGATGGAGTATTTAGGGCTTTATGATGGAGAAACTCGTAACTACTGATAAATCAAAAAATCAGAGTCGATATTTACAAAGAGTGTCGATCAACAACACTATGTTGTCATCGATCAACAACATTATGTTGTCATTGATCAACAACGAAGCGCCGAGACAGGAAGTATTGTTGGTGATCGATTGTAAGCCCAGAAGTTCCCACCTATTTATAAGATTACCCTTAGCCAACTATATACCTAGTATTTAAGTGTTTTGCCATTGTTTGCGCAACACACAACCTTCATTACTTTCATAGATTATTCCATATTTAGTAGCTTTTAGTTTATTTTGGAGAGAAAATTCATGACTCCTTCAGAGATTTGCTATTAAAACTCCATGGTTTCTTATTCCTTATTCTATTTTATAATTTTCTATTCGGTTTATTATCATGCTTTGCTTGGTCATGTCTGAGTAGTTTTATTTGCTAGATTTAGGGTTAATTAGGCGTTATGAAGATTAGTCAAACTATAGAATTGTTAAGGTGATAGAGATAGTCATCGATATTGATATTAGGATTGTAGACAACAACAACAGTGGGTCCTTGCCTGAATATATTCTTTTGAGCTAAGTTGCTACATACATGCGGCAACTGGTCTAGGAAGTTAGTGAACCAATCGAATAGGACAATAACTTGATTTAAGGTAGCCATCAATAGACGGGAATATCCTATCCATCGATCAAACTACTCATTTCGTGTTCAATAGCGATAATTGGAATATTGGACTTTAGATCATTATTAGACTCGCATGGGACAGTTGTATATATCTATACCACTAGCGTTTGAATTCTAGAATATCACACAGACACACACACACACCTTTAGCTTCTATATCTCTATAATCACGATTACCTGAAACTCTAGATCTAGCTATTTCATATTGTTTTACAACCATCTAATCAACTGATTTGTTGTTTACTGCTATTTAATTACTTTCCTAGCATAATTGTGAAAACCGAAATTTGCACTGTTGATTTTAGTGACCGGAGGAAAGCCAAGATTCTCTACTTTCCTTGAGGATCTGGATTCCCTACGTAAACACACAAATATGAAAATGACACAATAAAGATATCGTAAGAAATCGCACATAGCCGTTTTATTGATTAAGATGAAGTATGGTTTACAGAGTTTCACTGAAAACATGATGGACAGAAATTCGTCAAAAGTGGAGAACAAGAACACAGAGCAGTAAAACGTTCTAAGTTTTGAACTCGCTATTCTAGCCACCCAAGTCCTAGGTTCTCCTAAAGGTAACAATGATTTCCTAAGGTCTAATTTTCGAATCCCTTTTCTCCTCTACTTGGTTCTCCTTATATATGTCTTCTAGGTCGGTCGTTTTTCCTTTTCTACTCCAGGTTTGAGTTTATCTCTTTGAAGAAGTCTTCATTTCTTCTCGATCTTCATGATTATCCTGGAAATTTGTCATTTATCTTTTTTTTTTCATTTATCTTCTGTGGAAATCAGGTAAACCATCATTATAATTTGGCTTGTTCTCGTCTAAATTCGTAAGTGGGATTTTGCCGCGTTTTAGACCTTTATGGCCGTCTTTCAACTTAAACATTTATATGATTTCTTTGGAGAAATTGCCAACCATACAATTTTGGTTTTTATACCTTTGGTTCCGCGAATTAGTAAAATTGATTGTATAGTTGAGATCACAATGGCGTTCAGTTAGTCGTTACCGTTTTATACGATTGATTTGAAGTTTCATGAGAAGACAAATCTTTGCCCATTTTAATAGCAAAACTTCAATGGAAAGTCCAATTGAGACGAGACAAGGATCAGTTCATTAAGGAAAACAAGGAGGAGATGGTCTCGTCGCATGTTGGCAACGAGACCTGGTGAGTATCTCATTGAGACTTGGTGATGGTCTCATTGCCCGTGGGCGACGAGACAGGATACGTGGCTCATCACCCATGGGCGATGAGATTTGAGACGGTCCCGTTTTCTCCCGTGATTCTCATAGCCTTGTGTACTCCTCTCTCTCCAAAGCTTATCCCTTAAGACTTTTCTGAAGTTGTCTCGAATAAGTTTCTTTAAAGGATAGGTTAGGCAATCTTAGATGTTGATTTTGAGATTACTGTTTTTGACCCCAACAGTTACCCCCCTCCCCCCCCCCCCCCCCCCAGTCTTGCAAAGTTTTGAGTGTGACTCTTGCAACGAGTGGCGTGCGTTTAATTGGAATCTACGGCCATGAGTGCTACTAAGAAGTAATTCCAAAAAAAATTCAATTTTATTTGGAATTTTTTTAATAGGTATTGGACCTTCATTCCTGCATTCACTCCACACTTCCTCAACTTTTTCATCTTATGCTTTTTTTCGAGAGCTTCTCCAAACCAAGATGACTTCCTATTGTGATGATCAAAAGGCAACGATTCTAAGATGGACAATGCCCTCCATGTGAGTTCGTCGAGTTCTCCCATTCCTGGTGGTGTTCCGACTCATGTGGCCGAGTTTGTCTCTTTTCAGGAAGAACTGAGTCGCCATGATGTCAAGATGGAGATCCCCCTCCACGTCAACCCGCCAAAACTCTCCTGCCCCAACAGGCATTGTGGCTCATGCGGCCGAGTTACCATCTCCCTTTACGATCGTTCCTGAAGGTGGAGTGGTTATTGTGCATGTGCATGCCGTGGAGGATGTGGTACAGCCGACGGATTCTTCCACCACTCCGCTTCCTGTTATCGACACTGAGCAAGCTCTTGAGTCAATGCCTCCTCTTCCTTCTCCATCCAAGGGGGAGACTGTATTGGGGGTTACGTTCCCCCAGTGCTACTCCTAGTTTTACACCAAAAGGTTCGCAAGAGGCCTTGTGCCAATCATGAGGCAGCTAAGAAGAGGAGGTGCATCAAAGGCGTTGAGGGCGAACCTTCGCCCCTAGGAGCTTCTGGTTCGGGTTCAATGCTGCAGTTATGCATCAAGGTTTGTTTCAGAATCTCTTTTGTTAAGGTGTTATATCTCTTCTTATACCTCTTTTCGTTTGCGCAGTTCGTTCCTTTGATTGATGGGATGATTAACGAATGCGGGTCTGATGTGGAGTGACTTACAAAGGAGCTCGCTGAGTCAAAGGATAAGTCGTCGCAGTTTCGAGACAACATTGGAAGTTATCTAGAATGTACACTATCTCAAAGTATCAGAGTTGGAGGATTGGATGGTGACTAGAGAGGGATCTTGAGAAGACGGTAATCTCCTTGCTTAAGGAGAAGAAGGCTAGGAGGCAGAGGCTTCGGAGTTGTGTTGCCTGAAACGTCAGATTGAATGCGGACGAGGCACAACAAGTTGTGGGATCATGGAGGCTAAGGACGAGTTGAAGGATGATTATGCACCGAGTTTCAGACTTGTTTGGCAAGAATTCCCTGCTCCCTCGAATCCCTGATGGATGTTCACAGCAGGGACCTTGCTCTGGCAGTGTATCGAGGGAGGGATGAGCAGGATTCAGCTTTTTCTGGGTGGAGAGGCTTCGTCTCTGCAGGCTGAAAAGGCCACGCTGTTTGCTCGTAAAGCAGAGCTGGCGGCTGTTGAGGGAGTCTTTGACTTGATATTCGCTGGTAAACCTGATGATGTTGAGGTTGGCGGAAATGACGCGATTGAGGTCGAATGAAATGACACGGTTGCAGGAGGCAGAACGATGCAGCCCAAACCCTGATGAGGTAACGGGCGAGGGCGAGGGCGAGGTTCCGTCTCTCGGGGATGTGTGGGTTGTAGTGCTGTTTGGGACGTTTGATATCTATGTTTTTTTTTGTGTTTGTTCTGGCCATGTGTGGCCATGTTTATATTTCAGGACTGGCCGTGTGTGACTTTAAATCCTTGTCCCTTTGTGTTTTTATAAATAAACTAGGTTTTTCCTTGATAATGGCATGATTACTGATATCGCCCTATTTATTTCCAATTTTA
>CAJHQP010006751.1:0-36395 GCA_905132765.1 Moricandia arvensis | reverse complement strand
GAGACCTTCTCAACAGTCAAGGACTTCTAGGTTTTGTTACGGGTTCGACACACCCTCCGGCCTTAACTGTCACTGTTCCAGTAATAAACGATACGACAACCCCTGTTCCAAACCCTGACTATGCTTTCTGGTTTCAAACAGATCAAGTAGTGCAGTCATGGCTGCTAGGGTCCTTCTCAAAATACATCCAGAGCGTGGTGCTTCATTGCAACACGTCTCAACAGATCTGGTTAACTCTCGCTAGTCACTTCAACATGGCCTCCTCATCTCCCGTTTTCGAACTGAACGGAAACTTCAAACCATCTCCAAGAAGCAGAAAACTATGGATAACTATCTTTGCGAGATTAAGTCCATCTGTGATCAACTTCGTTTATTGGAAGCCCATTTCCAGAGAGTATGAAGATCTTTGCTGGTCTGTTAGGTCTAGGAAAAGACTATCAGCCCAATCAAAACGAGTTATCGAAGGGGCAATGGACGCAGTTCAGACTCAAACCTTTGATGACATCGTCCCTAGACTCATTATGTTCTATGACAGGCTGAAGAGTTATGCTGTGGACACAGGAGTGACACCACATTTTGATTTCAACACAACTAGAGGCAGGTCTTTATTCACCAGAAATAGAGTAAGAGGTCGCGGAGGAAGAGACTTCTTCTCTACCAAAGGAAGAGGGTTTCCCCAACCCATCTCTTCGTCATCTACATCTAGCTCTTCCGTGACCTCAGATCGAGACAAACAGTCCGGTCTGTCAGATCTGTGGGATGACAGGACATGTGGCTGTCAGATGCTGGCATAGGTTTGACAACTTGTATCAAACTTGATGAGATGCATAACGCCTTAGCTGCTCTTCATATCTCGGAAACATCAGACTCAGCAGGCCATGACTGGGTTACTGATACAGGCGCTTCAACTAACATCACAAACTCCCCTCTCCATCTTCAAAATGCTCATCCTTACAATGGTTCAGAGTCTGTAAGCGTAGAGAATGGAGAGTTCTTACGCATTTACACACACCGGATCAGCAAGAATTATAAACTCCATATTTAACTGAAATATGATAAATTATGGAGAATAAAATTTAACTAAATTTTTTTTATATCAAAAATCCAAAATGATTCAAATTGAATAAAACAATTAAAGAAGATTGGCTAAACATATTAAACATAACTAAGTTTCATATATTTAAACAGATTTTTTTAGATATCAAATTTAAAATGTAAATGTGTTTATCTTTGTACATAAGAAAGCTTTTCATACTTCTGATAGTAATATTTTGTGAAACAAAAACTCTGATTTTTTACCATTTTTTGAAAGTTTAAGATACAAAATAGAAATATGAACCTTCAACTTTGAAAGAACAATATAATATAAAAGTGTTCACGAAAGAGAAAATTATTAAATAATATTTGCCCACACTCAAAACTAAAATAAAACCACCAAAAAGATGATTGTCGAGGAGAAATTACTAAAAATGCCACAAGTTAAGTACTATTTTTCAAAAAATACCCTCAATCAAATATATATTGACATTTAGGTTTACACTTTAGTGATTATTGGTTAGGGTTTAGTGTTAAAGGAGTGGGGTTGAGTTTATAAATGTTTATAAATATTTAGAAAAATTAGTTTAGTCTATTTTCATCATAAATTTAGGGTATTTTTGAAAATAGTCATTCATTAATGTTAAATTTGTAATATGGTATCAAAATTGTGGTAGAACTGAAATTTTTCCATTGCCAAGTTGGGCAAGAAAAAGAAAGATTCTCATTTCTGCGGGATATTCTTTTTACACCAAGAGAAATATATGAACAAATGGATAGATGAAGAAGTTACGTAGGGAAAGAGTTAGAGATGTGAGAAGGGCCAATTTGCGCCCAACCTGTAGCGGATTCAACTTTTCTATGGACCGTCCGGGTGGTCCACCGCAAATTAAGGTTTGTATATATCTGTCTAAGCCCGCCCGGCATAGCTAAACGGTTTTTGTGGGCCAACCTGCCGGTCTTCACTTATAATATTTAAAATATGCAATATAGTGTTATGCTATAAATGTCATTTTAGAATGAATGTGACTTATGAAAAGATAGATCAACTAGTTTTTATTCTATTAATGATATGCATTAGATTAAAACCCGTACATTTGAAAAATGATATAAGAACTACAGCAAAAATGAGAAATCATAACCCAATATACTTTATAATATTATTATCATTTTAATTACTTATATATAATGTTTTTATTTAACTATCATTCAACACTTATGTCCAGGAATAAGCAAGATTGAGAATAACAAACATTTAATGAACTAAGATACAAAAGTAAAAAATCATCCATAAGCCTACTATACCAACTGATACAAAACAAGTGAAGGTTAAAGTGTTCAGATATCTTACAAGATCCACTTGTTTGTGTTTGCTATAATAGTAGATTCTAAATTTACTAAAAGAAAAATAAAACCTATTTTTTGTTGATACGATTTTCTTTTGATGTCTTGTTTATTCTTGTTTGTTCAATTTTTTTCTTCATTTATATTTTAAATAGCTTAATTTTTTATAATATTTTATTCCATCAATTTTTTTAATAAAGTATTTCATAATTTGATTATTATTAAAACCACTTTTATACCTGTGAGAGAGAAATTAAGATATTTGCAGTTAAACAAGTATTTGAAAATAGAACGTGGTATAATTTGATTTTCTTGAATTTATTAGTTTTAAGAAAAACGAATACATCATACATTTTGGAAGCTTGTTTTTATTATAATAATTAAAGATATATACCATCACATAAAAATATGGTGTAGAATACTATACTTTATACATTTAGTTTTGTTTTTGAAAATAATACTTCTTTAATAAACCTATTTTTTAACATATTAAATATTAAAAAAAGGAAATAATTGGCCATAAGTTAACAAAAGAAATAATAAATGTATGACAAATTATGGAGGAAAATATTTAGAAAATAAAGATAAAAAACAATGTAAACAACCACAAAATATAATGATATATTATATAATACTCATAGATTATACAAAAATAAAACATAAAAGTAAAAATGAATATGCAAAATTTATTATTGTGTAGCATTATAATAAATTATTAACTAAAACCAAAACTCAAAAATATTTTTTAATCACTAGAATAATAAATTATAATAGAAGGAAAGCCTAAAATTATAATGTGAAAGAGGGGCCTTAGGCCCTTTGCCTCTTTCTCAACACCCCTCTTTCTCAACACCTTAGGCACGTATCTAGTCATAGTCGTGACACGAATTTCCATGGCTTGCTATTATTGGAGTGGAGTATATTTTCTCTTATGAGAGTTGGTTTATTAGGCAGTCGTAGATGCAACGTCGTTAAGGCTTACGGAGTTAACGGATCAGATTCCTTCAAATGAACTGTTATGAGTGGGTTTTGATGGGTTTCAAATTATTATCCTAATAAACTGTTAAGTAAAGTATAGATAGACTACTTTAAATTAGGTAATAAATATATACCAAAGAATTAAACATACCTTCAAAAACTATTCTTCGTAGCACAACGCGTAGGTAGATTTGTTGATCCCATTCTAGCCTCTACTGGTACCAGATTCTTCCCTTAATCGTTTTCACCAAAACATGCTTACTTGTTTCAACCGATTATTGTGTCTTTTGTGTTGGGGAAATTTGGACACACTCGGCGCAGCGGAAACTACTAAGCGAGATCGTGTTCCCACTGCCCTTGTGTGAACATGTGAGGAAAATACTGCAACTATTGAAGAAAATAGTATATGCAGAAACTAAATGAGAGAAAAACTTTTTACGTGGAAAACCTCTTCGATGTAAGACGGAAAAACCACAGGACCATAATCCACTCAAAAATCCACTATATAAATGGGTATGAGTACAACCACGTCTTCCATGTTCAACAACCTCAACAGAACATAGATTCTAGCTAAAAAGAGCTAGTTCTAACACAATAACAACAAGAGAGAGCAACACAAAGCATCAAAACCAGCAGCAACAAAACGACCACAACTCACAAGGATTCTGGAAACCATAGACTAATCCACCACACAAATCCAAGATAAAAAAGTCGACAAAGCCTTTGCCAAATTTCAGCTCAATCAGGGAAGATCTCACCGTCGCATTTGCCAAACACTCAAGAAAGCACTACTGAAGAACTGTGACGACCAGGTTCAATAAAACCCAGACAACAGAAGATCCAACCGTTGAAATCAAAGTCCCTTCAATGAACCTCTAACACACTGACTGAAGAAGATTCACACAAAATAACAGCCCGATCAGGATCCGTTTGACCCTCTAAATCTGTCTTGACAAACCATGCTCCCCAATAACAAACTTGAACTTCATGTACCACTGCCTCGGTGCTTGCTTTCAATCCATAAAAGCTTTTCTTCAAGCGGCAAACCAAATTTTCCTTGCCCTTTTTCACAAAGCCTTTCGGTTGTTCCATGTAGTTCTCCTCCAAATCACCATGAAGGAAAACAGTCTTCACATCCATTTGCTCAACCTCTAGATCATGACTCGCTGCCAATCCAAGCACAACCCGAACAGATGACATCTTCACAACATGAGAAAAAAATCATCATGATCAATCTCCTTCTTCTGGTTGTAGCCTTTCACAAGCAATCTAGCCTTGTATCGAGGTGGCAAACTGGTATCCTCATGCTTAATTGTACACACCCATTTATTAAGCAGAGCCTTCTTGCCATTAGGTAATTCCAGCAACTCGAATGTATGATTCTCGTCAAAGAATCCATCTCCTCATCTATGGCATCAAAACACATATCCTTGTGTCCATCCTCCAAAGCTTCATCATAGCTTTCAGGCACTCCCCCATCAGTAAGCATCACAGACTCACTAGGATCATACCTTGTCGACCGTTTAAGACCTCTCTCGGATCTTTTAACAACAGTAGGTTGGTTCTCAGCAGCTGGTGTCTCACCATGATCGTCACCATGATCACCACTGCCATCTTCATGTGCGGGAGCATCTGCACTGGGTGTATAATCTTGAACGTCAACCTCGACCTCACTCTGGACCAATGTAAAAGGATTAGCCTCTGTATCGATCAAACTGACATAAACTTGAGTTGAATTTCCGGATTTGTCAATGTTCTTAATTGTTTGATATTCCATGAACACAACATCTCAGCTCCTTATGAGCTTATTCTCAACGGGATCATAAAATATGTACCCAATCTCATCCTCACCATAACCGATGAACACACACTGCCTTGACTTCATCTTAAGATTCAATCTCCATCCTTGGGAATATGAACAAATGCCTTACACCCAAAGACCCTCAAATGACCATAAGAAACATCATTTCCCAGTCCAAATCATGTCTGGAATATCACCATCCAATGGAGCACTCGGTGACAAATTCAGCAGATGAACCACCGTGTTCAAAGCTTCTCCCCAGAAAGTCATTGATAAGCCTCACTGTGAAATCAAACTTCTCACCCTCTCGACAATCGTCATGTTCATCCTTTCAGCCAACCCATTCAACTTTGGAGTCTTAGGTGGCATGAACTAATATCTTATTCAACGCTCTTTGCAATAAGAATCCAATGGTACAGAATACTCTCCACCATTGTCACTGCGGATACATTTCAGCTTCTTCCTAGTTTGTCTCTGAACCAATGCAACAAAATGCTTGAAATATCCCAGCACCTGATCCTTCGTCTTCATAGGAAATGCCTACAACTTTCTTGGATGATCATAAATGAAAGTCACAAAGTATGATGTGCCGCCAAGAGATCTTGTCTTCATTGGACCACACACATCTGAATGTACCAAATCCAGTACCTCGGGTTCCCTAGAAAGCACAAAAGACTTGAAAGATACTATGTGTTGTTTTCCCACGAAACAATGCAAACACTTTTACAAGAGCAACAAGAGATTCTTGAAATCACCTCATTTCTAGACAACACAAATATTTCCCTCTAACTCATGTGAACGATTATCTTATGCCACAACTCCATGGCATTATCATTCTCCGGCGCATTAACAACATCTTTGGAGACCTTAACCTACATCCAATAGAAGGATGCTGACTTCTCACCTTGAGCCACTATCAAAGAACCACGAGAGAGTTTCTATTTACCACCACCATGTAAAATGTAATAACCTTCATCATCAAGTCTTCCCGTTGATATCAAATTCATCCAAATATCCGAGAAATGCTTAACATCCTTAAGCACCAACCTAGTTCCAAGACTAGTCTCCAAGCACACATCACCAATGCCAACAACCTGAGACAAACCATCATTCTCCATATTTTCAAATTTATTAGATTTGCTCCTGCTCCTATTATTGTCCCTTTTGGCTTCTCTATACGAACTTCTTCCCCATGACTCAATAACAAATACATCACAACGCGAACTGCTAGTTATTCGACTGTGTTCTTGCTTCCTTATTAAGAACATTGTTCTTCACTGAATCCATTGATATAGTACATTCCGACGCGGAGTTACAAAGAGACATCCTGAAAACTTCCCAAGAATCCGGTAAAGTACAAGGAGCCAAAGACTGTGAACCTCATCATCAAACTTGATTACCATATCAGATAACTTGTTCAGCAATCCTTGAAATACATTTAAGTGATCCCGTCTTCGGAGTCCCCTCCTGATACCTCAGCTCAATCAATTTATTGATCATGTACATCTTGTTATTTCCCATCTTACTAGCATACAACTGCTCTAGCTTCAACCACAAAGAACGAGCATCAATTTAAGTCTCAATATGATGCAACACATTATCATCTACCCACTACCTTATTAACCCACACACTTGGTGATGCAGCAACTTCCACTCTTCATCCGTCTTTTTTTTCAGGTTTCTTCTCCTCAAAGACTAGAACATGGAATTCTTTAACAAAGATAAAATCCTCCATTTTTCCTTCCATAGATGATAATTAGCACCATTCAAGCTTATCATCCTGCCAATATTTCCATCATTCACACAAGCAACAATAACCTGAAGTTATCAAACCCAAAGCTCTAAAACCAGTAGCTCTGATACCACTTTGTTGAGGGAATTCAGACACACTCAACGCAGCGGAAACTAATAAGTGAGATCGTGTTCCCCCTGACCTTGTGTGAACTTGTGAGGAAAATACTTCGACGATAGTAGAATATAGTATAAGCAGATACTAAATGAGACAATCACATTTTACATGGAAAACCTCCTCGATGTGAGAAGGAAAAACCACGGGACAATAGTCCATTAAACAATCCACTATATAAATGGGTATGAGTACAACCACGTCCTCCCTATTCAAAAACCTGAACAAAATAGAGACTCTACCTACAAAGAGCTATCTCCAACACAAGAACAACAACAATAACAAGAGAGCAACACAAAGCTTCAAAACCAGCCAGCAACAAAACGATCTCAGTTCACTAGGATTCTGGCAACCAGTGACTAATTCCATCGTAAAAGTCCAATATAAACAAGTAAAAAACACCTCTGCCAAAATTTAGCTCAATCAGAGAATATCTCACCGTCAGATTTACCAAACACTCAAGACAACACTGCTGAAGAACTGTGACGACCAGCTTCAATAAAACCCAGACAACAGAAGATCCAACCTTTGAAACCCAAATCCTTTCAGTGAACCTCTAACCCCACTGACTGAAGAAGCTTCCCACATAATATCAACCCGATCAGGATCCGTTTGACCCTCCAAACCTAGATGAAATTCTGCTTCTTTTCTCTCTTTTGTCTAATCTCTTTTCTTGTGTTATATCTCACGTTAAACACACAAATTAGTCTAAGAAACTTTATATAGTGTCTCACTAATCCTAAGGCCAATAATAATTTCATGGACTAATATCAATGGTCCAACACCAAGTTTGGTTATCCTCCAACCAAATCATAGGTTTCTTCCATCTTGAAGGAACCCAACATTTTGTTGGCTTGGTTCCTGAGTGGATCTATAGTGTTATTGCCTTTTGATCTAATCCATGCCACAATTTTATGAGTTTTTTTTGCATGTTTTTGGTAACAGAAAAAAAAAAATTGTCGGACTGATAAAGTTTTATACTTTGAGTAAAGTTTATCCACTTTCAGTTTAATGCATACATTTATTTACTTTTATCCATCAACACGGAATTATGTGCTTGGATTTGTTTTGGTCTGAATTATGAACTTACGTCTCTGCTACGAACTTAAATTATGTGTTTTGATTTGCTTTGCTTTTGTTTGTTTTTTTCAGTTTTGAATAGCATGTGCTAGTCTTCAGCAGCTTTTTTTACATTGTCAAGCAACATTCTGTGTTGTGACACCATTGTTGTAAAATCTTGAGTTGCGATATGTGGAAAAGCTTAAGAGAATTGATTTGGCTACCTATGTCACCAAAGTTGACTTACATTTTCCGTCACACTCCGTTTAGAACTCCAGGGTTAAGCGGTGTTTATGTTGGAGTAATGAAATAATGGGTGACCTATCGGGAAGTGATTCACGATACCGTGTGAGTGAGGCCAAAACACGGGGAAAGGTCGGTTGGTTATTGCAGGGTCAGTAAACAATGATTTCCAAGCCTCAGAAAAAACGCACCGACCGTTGAAACGGGATGGGGCCCACGGGCCGAGAGAGCGGGCGTGGGTGGCCCATTAGCTGTGGGCGGTCGGAGCGTTACAAGTGGTATTCAGAGCTGGTTAGCCATCTTGGTTTCTGACCCGAGAGGCGTCTTGAGACCTGTCGTGGGGCGCAACGAGGACGTTGCGTTCTTTGAGAGGGGGTGAAGTGTAACATCCCGAGTTGTGATATGTGGAAAGGCTTAAGAGAATTGATTTGGCTACCTATGTGACCAAAGTTGACTTACCTTTTATGTCACAGATCCGTTTAGAACTGCAGGGTTAAGCGTGCTTATGTTGGAGTAGTGAAAGGATGGGTGACCTATCAGGAAGTGATTCGCGATACCGTGTGATTGAGGCCAAAACACGGAGAATGGTCGGGTGGTAATTGGAGGGTCAGTAAACAATGATTTCAAGCCTCAGAAAAAATAAAGCACCGACCGTTGGAACGAGATGGGGCCCACGGGCCGAGAGAGCGGGCATGGGTGGCCCATTAGCTATGGGCGGTCGGAGCGTTACAATTGTGGTCTCCTCCTGAGGCAGATATATTTTGTCCCGTTTATTCCGGTTTCAGTACCATATATGGTAGTCTTCAGTATCTTTTCTCATTGTCTAAACAACATTTGGTGTTATGTAACATTATGGTTCCTTCCTGAGGCACTTATATTTAGTTTCTTTTTCAATTGTCAGTAGCATATATGGTAGTCTTCAACATCTTTTCTCATTGCATAAACAACTTTTGATGTTATCAAACCACTGTGGTTTCTTCCTAAGTAGTTATATTTAGTTCTGTTTTGGCTCTTGCATTATCTTAGCCGGAGGATGGAAGATCAATTTGCGCGAAATTCTATTGTGAGTGAAGGCAAGTGCAAGCATAACAATTTCCATCAGAAATGCAAGAAGAGCTGTCATATTGTCCAGACTGGTACGTTTTCCGTTTCATTTTCGTGCTAGCCTCTTTTACTGTATGGAACTTTTGCATAGAATGATCTGTTTGTTTCTCTAGAGAGGGGGAGTTGCATCCTGGTGACTCCTCCTTCCAAGACTACTTTCTTGCCAAAGGAGCTGTGTATAGGAATTGGTATCTGCGTGAAGGTTGGATGTATACTTTTACAGCAAATATGTCACCTTTAAGTTGGTTGGATGGACACTAAGTGAGATTTTGGTGCAGAGATACCCTAAGTTGTTCAGATAATCAAACCCAATCTTGGCTGGTTGGATATAAGAATAGCCTCTCTTCTTAAGTTTTCATACTCCTTGTGCATAGAATGCCCCTCTCATATAACAAACTAGGTTATAATCCGCGTCTTGTGAAGGGTGGAATAACTAAAACAATGATATTTTTGTAATTTAAAATCAATTATGTATTTCCATTTTTTTTTCTTTATGTATAAGAACATGTTCCCAATTCAATAAAGCATAAACATGACATGAAATATGAAATAATTGTCTTTTTTTTAGTAATTTGATAGTTGTAATTATTAAAAAAATTGTGTTCGAATTTTTAGTTTTTTTTGGCAGTTTTCTCAAATAGCTTGTTTTTATGTTTTTGTCACCCAAAGAATCATAAAGGAAGAAAATGAAGAAAAAATATTTCATTAAAGAGGCAAAAAAAATTTATACCATTTGCTTTATAGATATATATAAATATAAATAAATAATAAAAATTAAAAAAATTAAAAAATAAATAATAATAATTTTTATATAGCTTCAAAAAATATATTTTCAAATTTGAACTTTTATCATTTTTCCTGATTTTCTTCAATTTGTTTTTTCCAATTTTCTTTTTCTTTTTGAACTTTGAAAATGAGTTTTGAAACTAATTTAAAAAAAATATTTTGTAAATTTTATATTTATATTTTAAAAAAATTAAGCCTCACCCTCAAATTTCCATCCTTAACTCTAAACGCTAAGTTTAAATTAGTTAATCCTTAGATATAAGTGTATATTTAAAAAAGTTCTTTTGGTTATTATCTTCCTTGAAAACTTTTTAGGTGAAAAAAAACTAAAAAGACTATCCTAAAGATTAACATCATTTTGAATTTCCATTTACCTCATCATAACTGATTTTACGTATATAGAAATGTAATATAATAAAACATTCAATCTTATTAAGCTTATTTTGTAGATTCTTAAGTTATGTACAGTGACTTCTCTGTTTAACTTAAATTTAAATATTAATTTAATATTAATTTAAATTTAACTTTAGATCATGTCTTACACTTCTTCAAAGGAATCAATTAATAATGTATTCATTATTTTTCCAATTATTCTTGTAGATTCTTTAGTCAGATTTCTGGATCAAAGGAAAAACTTATATTTAAAACCTTAACTGACCAAAACATCAAGAGAAAAAATTAAATAATTGATATATAATAAAGTAATAAGTGGTCCTTTTAATGTCACTCTTTTAACAATTTTAGTAAGGTCCGTCGAATTAATAAAAAAAGAGGTTGAGGAGCGTTCTCACTTTAACCAGTCAACATGTTCTTAAAGGTTGTAATTTAACCAATGCTCAAGGATTAATATATAGGAGATGTATGACTATTTACTTATCTCTTTATGGCAGAATCCTCAGAACTGACAAACATATTTGACTCACTTCAGCATGTCAGATGAAAATCTAAAGGTACAGTGTGTAAATTGGTCTTGATACTTTCTTTTTTCTAAGGAAGGAGCTCACTAAGCAAGTATGATTCATCTTGTACGTATCTAAAGCCCCAACATGTCGACCAAGACAAAATTACTCTCAAAGGCACATTCCAACTTTGTAACTTCACAAAGAGTCATTTTCTCCTTACCATATATATTTTACATATTGAATGTCCATAGTACCCTCCAAACCAACAACTCACTCTCGTTACTTTTTCGCTACCTTTTTCACCTAAGCAGATTTCGCCTTATTTAAAAAAAAAAACTGTTTCCGAGCGAACCACTTTTCCAATTATGTCTAACTCATAGACCTTAATTCCACTGAATCTTAATCTCCTTCATTTCCTTTTTTTCTATTTCCCACGCTAACCGATTTTCGGTTCCTCACTCCTTGACTTAGAAGCATCTTCTCCTCCAACCATATCTTTTTCGCGGCCTTCGTCTCTGAGCCACCATCGAAAAAAGCGCTACACACACACCTGCTTTCCGAGAGCAACAGATTCCGACATACAAGGTTAGTTACTCGACTTACTGTTAATTTTTGTTCTCCTTGCTAAAGCTTCAATTTCAAAGACAAGCTTAACGGATATGAAAGCAATTTATGTTCAAAAAATCTTATATAATGCTTTTCATTCGTACATAGGAGACATAGAACATGATTCCCAACTTCCACCGAAGTTATTTGCCACCGACTTTAAATTTGTAGATATGATTGTTGTTGTGTTGTATCAAAGTATTTGATATAGGCTTTCTAATATCTCAAAGCTTTTTATTTATTTTGAAGTTTCAATATTTGATTCGGCATAATAGTTAAATTATAGAAATATAGACAACTAGTACCAGATGTGTCCACCAAATGGTATCCATGCATACAAGGCATGTCAACCAAATGGTGTTTACATGGTCAATTGGAAAATTTGATGCACATAGTAAAAGTTATGATGTCATGGACAGTAGATCTTTGATGCAAGATGCATTTTTTGGTCATCCACGAAGCACATGTCCAAACTTTGTATGCATTATACTACTATGTGTTAGTATATAATGTTTTTTTACAGATTATTATTTTGGGTTTGAGAATTAATAGAAATTTTTTAATGGGTTTTCGTTTATAATTTTAATTTAAGCTGATGGTGATTTTAAGTGGAATGTCCACAGAGATTTTATCCACCAGACGCTTGTCCACGACGTCAAACAATTATCCAACTATATCAACAAAACATTTGTTCATGGATCCAAAAATTTGTCCACCAAAAGAGTATCCACAACCACAATATCGTTTTCTCCATCTTCACTATAAAACTCTTTTAAAACTTTCTTTTTCAACTTGTTCAAATTGTCAAAAACAGATTTAATCCTTTGCTCGTTTAAAATTTTTTAACAAAAAAATCAACCACATATGTTTATCCACATACTATCGTATATAAGGACCCAAGTGACGTATGTTCTCCTCGACATTTGTATTTACTTGAATCACCACACCTCTTCACAAAAAAAAAAAGCTTTTGTTCCCTAACCTACAAGTTGTAGGCTACAACCACTGCCTATTAACTCATATATTTTTCTCTTTTATTCAAACACAACGAACCCACAACCACCGCATGATACAAGTTCATTTTAAGGTCATGTTATTCACAAGAGAGTATGGTAATGTTTTGTAGAAGTAGTAATCTTCAGAGACTCCATTGCAGAGACTCCATTGCACTTAATGGTCGACGCTAAATCATCGAATGATTCAAGGTGGTTACTGGGACATTCATGAGGAAGACATGAAAAGGATGTTGACCCACAAAGAGAGATATATGTAGGATTCAGCTCAACGACATTCCTCTATGGTGCAGAACGACGGATCGCAAACCTTTTGACGTAGAAATCCTCAGGCATGTTGTAGTCTCTAAGTGTCTTTCGTCGCTCAATCCTAAAATTCACAGTAACAGCAGTAGCATCAGGGATTGCAGTCCCCTGTGCATGAATTGCACTGCACTGTTACGCGCACGACCTCTTTCGTCCCGTAAGATGCCATACTTGTCAACACTCAGTATGAGTACTTCTACCTTCTATATCTTCTCGCAAGTAGTTTCGATCGACGAAGAGTGGTTGGTGTTCGACAGCGAGTTGATTGTGTTTATTCGATGGAGAGTTGTTGGTGTCGATCGCTGCTCCTTGATAATGTCGATCGATACTTGATGAGAAGTGTCGTTCAATACTTAGACTTCTACGCTATTGATCGCTGCTTGTAGGGTGGCGACTGCCCTCGTAGACATATGAATCACGCGTTCTAAATCCAGTGGCTCTACTAGTAAGAGTCATATCCCCTTGTTGCTTGTGGTACTCATATGTATGTACTGAAACACAAGAAGAAAATTTTTATCAGTAACTACGAACAATAATAAAAACCTAGACAAACCTATTATCAAGTCTAATGGCGAATCCTAGCTCCCCGGCAACGATGCCAAATTTGATATCACTCAAATTACCCTAAGGAGTGATTTTACTCTCTCAAATAAGAGGTTCAGTTGTAGTACTTTGGGATCAAATCCACAGGGAGCGTGGGAACACAATAGACTATAGACTTTTCAGTTAAGCTAGGCAAACAATTTATTAGGCAGTGAATAAAGTAGCAAGTTGATTGATTGGTTGTTGTAAGCAATAATGCATAATACCTAGATAGGGTTTCAGGCAAGTGGGTTATAGAGAATGGAAGCTAATGGTATCAATCCTAGAACTCGATATCTAATGTAAAAGATGACAAACTCTCATTGTGAGTCTAATATATTGACTAAGTCTGATGTCTCAACTTCGCTTGTTGACACGAAATGACCGTCGAGGATGGAAATGGTTGTTTCGATCGATAGTCTCTCGATTCAAGTATTAAGACCTAATCGATATGTTCACTAGGTTCCTTTGATCAACTCTCGTTTGTTTCAAACAACCTAGCTCAATATAATTATATCATGAAATAGACCATGCTCTCGTGTGAGCCTAATTATCTTATGATCAGGTTTCTAGTTAATTACCCTTGAAGCAAACAATAAGAAAAATTCTAATGATAGATATAATAATCATCTTAGAAATTCTATATTTGGCTAATCCATCTAAACCCTAGAAACCCTAAACCTAGTAGATGGATCTACTCAGACATGATCTTTGTCACAGAAATCATAGATGAATTAGATATAGAATATAAATCAAATAAGAACCAAAGGAGTTCCTCCCTTCTTTCCTAACCCTAGAACAATAGATAGAATAAATCTTAGCAGTCAACAATGGCTTAAAAAACAATATAAATTAGGTATAAACTCATCTAGGGGTATTCTGGTAATTTTTTTATGGCTTTCTGGGATTAAGTCGGTCTTGAAACAAGTCGAGCCTGTCTTCTGGGATCACCGTCGATCAACACTAGGGCTGAACCGTCGATCAACATTCATTCACCTTCTCGACAGCTTCCTCTCGCAAGGTAGACACTCCCCAGTAAACTAATAATTTCCTTAGTTATTTTATAGCTTAGATCCTTTGAGTTTATAACTATACGCAGTGGAATATCCTTTATCAATCCTTGATCTAGTTATTATTAAGTACTTAACCATTTTTATAATTTATGCTTTGGTTTGTTCACTTAACTACCATTCAGGTTATATATCATTTCCTAACTCGGTTCAAGACTTACTAATTTGAGGTTCCATTCTCCTAAGCCATTCTATCTAGATCTATGCAAGTATTGCTAGATCTTACATTTGCCACATCAATGGATCTTGTAAGCTCATCGTTCCTTCATAGAATCGCATTGCTCTTACTTGTCCAGTTGATCCACGACCACTCCCTGATCTTATCTAGGTTCATGCACTAAAACATTCCCTTCGGTACTTAGTCATTCAACCAACCATCCCCACAAGCTAAGTAACCTAAGAGAAGTCTTCAAGCGATTAGTGATATGCATTTGGCCCTTCTCGGCTCATGCACCATCCAACATCCTTTGCTTTATAGGCTATAGTACCAAGTCCATCTTTCAGACCAACATGCCCATCGAATCCTAAGTCAATCATATAAAAATTAGCTAAGCCCAGACCAAGTCCAAGCCCAACCCAAACGATCTTACTAGGACCATAGTCGAATCACCCTTAGTCCCATTCAAGTGTACGTTAATGTCTAGGTTCGATCGGCCATTCTTTAAGTCAGGACCATTAGGCCCACAGACCTTCTTACCTTATCCGGCCCAAAGCCTGGATCCATACAACCGAGTAAGGCCTAAGCCCATCTGATTGCCTTGCAACCGATAGGACCTTGCGACTCACTACCTCGTTTAGACGAACTGTGATCATGTCTGGCTTAACAAGCCATGGACTGTCCCAATTGGATCGGCCAAGGCCTTGAACCATTGGTACCATTTGGAACTCACACCCCTTGGATAAAGACCAACCATTAATTCCAACCTTCTTAACGATTTCGGTCGAATATGCGTGGATCTGGCCCATTGCCTTGGATCGCAGTTTGGGTGTGATCTGTAAGACCCGATCTTGAGATTCAAGACCAACATAGATCTTCGGCTTTACACTTAGATCGATACTTTGTATTTGATTCATATTCCAGTCTTAGATGTATTTTACTTAGTCATTTCATATTCAAAGTACACTTTATGAATTCAAACATGTATATCAATGGGTAAACGATTTTTATTAATAAAGAGAAATGAGATTCGTTACACAAAATAAAACAGTTTGCACTATAAGCTATTATAAGTTTACTCCTAATACAATCTACCCAAACACCACACAACTTCACGCTTATTGAGTCTTCATGGCTCCTTGGCTTGATCACAATCAGCCTCAGTTCCTGAAACCACATATCAACAAGTATTAAGATATGAACCGATATCCTATCAATGATCTAGCAAAGCATTGTTCGGTTCCTATGTCCAAATATATAAACCTCTATCTAATATTAAGTATAATAATCGGCCACATCTTGGAAATCATTCCAAGTACAATCACAATACACTTTAACCCCAAACTAACCCGCCTATGATCCGCATCGATCATACTGACTTGTTGGTTCCCTTGTTTGATCCTTAACCCTGTTCTTGCATAAAACAACTCTCCTTGTACTTAGTCATTCATCCAACCATCCCCACTGACCAAAGTAACCACTGGAAGTCTTCTCTTGGAACCGCATAGCAAATCCGGCCCATGGCCTTGCTTTGCGAGTAAGACTGAACACGGGCATGACATCAACTTAACCAAGTCAATATCCGACATCAATCCTCACATATTCAATTCACAATAGAGAGTAGAAGAGGAAGAAGAATAAGAAGAAATAATAATCTTAAAAGTAAAAGAACTAGACATAATCAATTTGCACATGGACTTAGACCACATCGGATCATCCGATTGTCAAGACTATGAACTGATGGTTTTGTCACTAACCTTGCTTGCATGTTCTGGGAGTTTTGGATATCTTCTTCAACTCTTTATCTTTTCCTTTGTGATCCATTCGGATCGGCCTTGCCTCGCCGCAATTGATCTTAATCTTGTTGTTGCTTATCAAAGACAATTTTGACCTTGTTTGGTCGATTCTCTCTCTCTCTCTCTCTCTCTCTCTCTCTCTCTCTCGCATTTCTCTATGTGTTTTCTCTGAAAACTGATCATTATTTTCGTGCCCAGGGTCCTCTATTTATATAAGAAGGCGTGAGTAAATGCCTTGGCCGAAGAGACACCATTAGATGGGCGAATAGACACCTTTTGGTCCCATCGCATCCCTTCGGCCATAACTGCCCCCACTTACATCCATTCACCTATAATTTCCCTCTAGCAGATCCTAGATGGGCCTGAACCCTTACTCATTACCTTGGACCTAGTCAATGGACTATCCACACCATTGGCCCAATGGCCAGACCACATGACCCAACCGGCTGACCCAACCACGACCGCCCGGACTGGTCCAACTGCCCAGAACCTTAACACTCCGTCCAGCTGAGATGAGCTGAATCCACCTGGCCCAACTGATTGAGCTAGTGGTCTAGTTCAGAGAGCTGACCATACTCAGTGTGAGCTAGCCCGAGCTAAGTCCAGCTTCGTCATGCTGCTCCGGCTTCTTGTACTAAATACCGAGATGTCGTATTACTCGCCCAGCTGGTCTAACCTTGTTTCCTTCTCTATTTTATTAAGTTTTAGTTTCCTAATACACTTAACCATCCTTTTACACTTTGGAACGCTTGTATTTAGGTCATATGACATGACTGGTTCGTTTCCTCGAACCATGGCCTGTCCCGATGACCTTATTCAGGTCTGGGGATGTGACATGATCGGTCTAAGATAAGGGTCGCAAACCTTCAACTCATCCTTCAAACATATTCACATATATCCAGAAAGATAAGAATAAGAATAATGAATCATAATAGAATAGAGAAGAAGTGGATGTAACCTTCACTGATCAGTCCAAAGACTCAGCCATTATGGCTGCCGTTCTAGAATGATGGATCGCCGGTCCATCACATTCCTTCAACTCCTCCTTGCTGGTTCTTCCCATTCCAAACCGGTTAACTATGTTTCAAACGGTTACACTCTTCGGAAAACAACCACCAGCAAAATCGGTCTTTCTCTGGGCCAAACTCTTTCTCTCTCTCTCTCTCTTTTTTTTTTCTTTCTTTGTTTCTTTCTTTCCTTCTTTCTTTCTTTCTATCTCACGATATTTCTCTGAGTTTTTACTCTGGAAACTAATGATATAAATCGACATAGGGCACCCCTATTTATAGAAAAAAGAATCGGCCATTGCCTTGGGAAGAGGGGTACAACTTTCTAGGCGGTATGGGTACGAGTTGGTCGAAACGTTGTAACCTTATCCAGTCCCACCCCATTGCCTATAACTTCCCTTTGTTGGGTCGATCTTAAGTGTTGAAGAGCTTCAATGATCCGAGAGAGTTGTATTAGTGAGGGTTTAAGTGGCTGGTTCAAACAGCCACTCCTCACCATTTAAACAAGGGAGTAAACCTGATCTTATCTTTATATACATTAATGATAGGTTTATCTCTTGAGGACTGATACACTTGTGGAATGATGTGTCAGGTACTGGTAACTCTATCAAGGAAGATCTGGTGTGTGTCCAATCACTTGAAATTATCAGGAGGATAGGTGAAAGGGGGAGAGACCAATATCAGTCTTAGTTGAAAATTACCATGGCTTGAGCCTCACTGAAGATGATCAAGGTTGTTTCCTAGCTTCTCTAAGATGGTTGTGAAGTCAGTTGAGAGGGAGAGACCCAAACCGGGTCTATGAAGAGGTCATAGAAGTTTGATCATTGCGCAAGATGTGAAGATCATTGCTGCACCAGTTAGGCCATGATCCAGAGTTCTTTGTGTCCAACCACACTGGTTCTAAGACACAAAGAACTCAATGGCCAATCCCTAGGCCTTGAATGATCTTACTTTTTTCCTTATCAAGATTTTGTCCCAAATGGGTTTTCTTTTATAAGGTTTTTAATGAGGAGTGACTTCAGGGTTCCAAGCTTGACTTAGGATCTATAGAGTCAAGCTCGAGGGGGAGTGTTTAAACCTGAAGTGATAAATGGATCACTAAAGGTTATGTGCAAAGTTAGGGCCAAACCTCTTAGAAGTTCTGTCAAGATCTAAGGAGTGTCCAGAAGCTTATGCACTGCTATATCATAGTTCAAGAAGGGTTTACAATATAAGAAGAAGACTTTGGAGGAGTTTGGGAGCAAATGGTCTAGATGTTCAAAATAGGGCGACCATACGGACGGCCATACGGACTATACGGACCGTACGGACATGGTAAACCCAGAACACACTTTCTCAACCATTGAACCACATTTTAGGCTTGTGCAAAAATAGGACCAAAAGGGTACGGCCAAGGAATCCGTACACTCCCCTTTCACGAAGACTTGGGTCACAAGGCAAGGATATGGGCGTGTGAGGTTATCCAAGGGAGAAAGATCCATTTAACATCTTTAAGATGCCTTAGGAAGCAACCAGGAAGGTGCCCTTCTCCCCAGTCCACACGGAGCCATTCCTGCCCACTTATTCAGTCAAGGATCCAGCACTTGACAGCATGTCCAAGACAAGACCACGCCTCAGCCCCTCATTGGACAAGCATGTGAGCCTCCTAGCCCAAGAAATTCAAATTTAGGTTCCTCCTACCTTTGACTCCACATGCTTACTCTGATTTTTTTTGTAAACCCTTTTTGCTTTCATTTATCTATATATATGTTGTATTGTCAAACATAATGAATAAGCTGAATGGGGGGTTCTTGTAACGCCCGAGTTCTGCAGTCTGAGATGGAACAGACCAAGGACAGGTTTAGCTAGACTGATCAGAAGAGTCAGTCAGTGTTGGACTTCTCGTCTGGATAGTACTGGTCGGTTTAGGAAAATATTGTTCGCGTCCGGACAGAGTAGTTGAGCTAGTCAGACAAACCGGTCGGATTCAGAAAAGGAAGTTAGACTTGTCATCCGAGATAAGTTAGTCAGTGCATGGACTGATGGATATACATTTTGGTGAGAACAGTTACTGAGCAAACGTAAACTGATATGCCGAGGAAAAATGGTGGGAACAGTATCTGGTGATTACTGTATTTATGAACTGCTCGGCAGTTACTGAGACCAGTTATGCAGCAGTTACGGAACAGTTATCCAGGGTGGGTTATTAAGCAGTTCCAGGTGGTTACTGGAATGGTTAGCCGAACGTGATGGTTATTGGATCGGTTACTAGAGCAGTTACCGATCAGTTACTAAGCAGTTCGGGATAAGTTGTGGAACTGCCACTAAGCGGTTACAGAGCGGTTCTAGAACGGTTACTGACTGGGACAGTTACCGTGAACGGTTGAGGGCAATTAAGGGGAGCAGTTCCAGAGCGGTTAGGGACGGTTCCTAAACCACTTAAAACTGTCACTTGGCAGTTGGGCCGAGGGAAAGAAACTGTTGTGGGCAGTTATTTTAATTGTTGGGCAAGGGAGCAGTTCTTGTAGGCAGTTATGGGCGGTTAAGGCCAAGGAGTAACCGCCCAAACTCCTTTTAAAGGGGATTTTGTGGACAGAGAAAGGGAGACTCTTTTCTTCCACGGTTCCTGGACAGAAAAATACAGAGAGAAATACATAAACTCGAGAGAGAGAGAGAGAGAGAGAGAGAGAGGAGAGAGAGAGAGAGAGAAGAGAAGAGAGAGAGGAGAGAGAGAGAGAAGAGAGAGAGAGAGAGAGAGAGAGAGAAAGAGAGAGAAGATGGAAGGAATGGCCAATCATGAGGGGAATCTACACGCCATAGTGTTGGTTACTGATGGTGCACTGGTCTGTCCGTGAGGAGGGGTCACCACTCCCTGGAACACGAGTTCTAGGGAAAAACAGCAGGAAAACCGAGAGGAGAAAGGAAGAACTGGATGCGGAAATGAGAGAGACATGGACTGAGTGGGCTGATCTGAGTTCCAGGGGTGTCGTGGCGTCTTTCTTCCTAGGCTGCGACTGTTCTGTGCCGGATATGCTGGTCAGTATGTGTCTGATCGTTTCGGGAGGAAGTAGATATTGCGGTATGTGATCGCAGACAAAACTGGCCTCGGTTCTTTCCCTTCACGATCGAGAGCAAGCGATGCGTCTTACTTGTGTACTGTTATTCGCTTCTTGGTTCTGACGGAAGTTCCACAAGTAGATCGAGAGACAAGAGCAGTATGACCGGCGGTTATACTACTTGCGGGTCTGAGTTTGATCGTAGAGCAGTCCGGATTGAGTCTGGTGCGATCATAACCGTATTCTGGTAAGGATTGGGAAGTCTGGGATGAATATCGACTGAGTTTGTGGTACAAACTGTTGCATGGTTGATCGGTTGGGTTCAAGGCATCGACATCATGCATTGGACTGGATGATCTTGGACCGAGAGGAAACTGTTTATGTCTGATGTTTGGATCGATAAGGGAACTGGCTGAAGATCGAGTGCGTGGACTGAGATTACTGTCCATGATATTCAGAAATGAGAACTTCAATCGTACTGGAGAACATAAGGCCGAGAGGCTGACATGAGTAATGGTGACTGCTGGAATGATGGCAAGGGCACTGGGTTGTATTAACTGCTTATAGACTGGGAAGAGTATTAGACGGATCTGAGGGCCATAAAGTCCGAGTGTTGTACTGACTGATCAAGAGTTGAGTGCAAGTAAACTGATGGCTAAATGTTAGTATGGTTGTTAGGCCGAATGTACTGGATGGCTCCATTGGGACTGGGCTGTCTCTCCTGGTTTATTTGTTCATGTGGGGATGGTTGGTTGAGTGACTAAGGAACAAGGGGGATTCGTTAAGTCTTATCGAGCTGACTGGATAAGGATTAATGAAGATAGCTGGCCGGATAAGTGTGGGTGGAGCAGCATGAAGACATCAAGGATGAATCACACTGATAATCAATTATCAATCCCATCACCAAGCAGTAAGGTACATGTTTATTGCTGCGATTATTAGTAAACTGCTAAGTTGCTGGATTTGACATAGAGAACACAGTGTACTGAACTGAACCTCATAGAGGAAAATCGGATAAATTCCTAAGTATAGAGAAAAATTAGTAAATGGCCACGTTTGGTCGAGGAAAACTACCCATGGACGACCAGCGGTAAGAAAATCCGGGTCGGGGTCTAACAGTTCTCCTTTTTCTTATTCATAATATCCTAGACTCTTCAGTCTCTTAATCTTCTATTAATCTCCTTAGACTTTCATATAAACACTCTCACTTAGTCTCTCTCTCAAATCGCTAGTTCAAGCTCTAATCTCCCCATTGGGGTTTCTCTCACTCACACAAACAGAACCTCTGTAAAACTTTCACTAAGCCCAATTGATACCCCAAGCCTCATGGACCCAAGCACAGGACCTCACCGGCCCATAACCAACCTGCCCTACCAACCAGCCTGGCACTGGCCCGGACACCAAAGCAACTACCCAAGACCCAAACACTCTATCCAACTGAGTTGAGCTGACTCCTAGATTTCCCAGCTGAGTGATCAAGTGGTCCAGCTAGCTGAGCTGACATAACTTGGAACGATCTAGACTAAGCTTGCTCGCACTTCGTTGAGCTGATCGAGTTATTCGTCTACTTTGCCCATATACCGTACAACTCGTCCAGCTCTCTTATCCTTGTTTCCATATGTGTTAGGTTAAGGATTAGCCTTCCAACGTACTTAACCTTTCATCCGTGACCATGGAACGCTTGCCTTTAGGTTATATGACCGCTGGTACGTTTCCTCGAATCATGTCCCGTCCCGATGATCCTATCTAGGATTTGGAGATGCAACATCATTACTCCCGTCTATTTGGCCTAAATATATATATATATATGAAAGTTAGAATATATTAATAAATAAATGAAAAACATAGTTAATTCAAATACTTACCATAGCTAGATGGATATCGGCGTGGGGTTTTGTCCTGATGAGTGAAGCATCGGCAAGTTATCGTGCTCATCTCACGTAAGACGGTAAGTCGAGCAACTGTTGGCGACTCTGATTGACAATGGTGTGGTCCAATAAGGGATGAGGCTGTCCCATACATCCTTTGTAAGCATAATGGGTTTCCCTTGCTCATAACCCTTCACCACCCAATCATCCTTCCAGTTTGAGACTGTGTCGGTCAATCAAGTCTTTGCCTTCGCGACAAACGCTTTCTTCACTTTCTCTTTGATCTCTATGGATCAATTCCATTTTACCTGTAACAGAAAAATATTAAATTAATAACTTACAAATAAAAAGTATAAAAAAATAAATTACAATTAGTAGTAACTTACACCGAAACATTTGAACTACGTCTTTTTGACGTGCTCCGGAGTCTTACTCCACTTTGGATGTGCCTTGGATAAGTAGCCTTGATTGTATCGAATACGCTCCGAGAGACACAACCGTCAGCCCCAAACCTGTAGAAAAAAATTAAAGTATAAGTTATTTAGTGTTGTTAAAAATTAAAAATAGTTTATTCTTTAAACTATGTACTATAAAGTGTTTTTCAGTCGATCGGGTTCTAAGACTAGTAAACCTTCTCTGCCAGGCTGAGCGAGAAGGTCTTCGATGGTATGTAGCATAATAAGCATTCAGCGGCACCAGAAAATCGGGATGAATGCCGCATGGGCAGGAGGCACCTTGTCTGGAACATGATCTGGAGGCACCGGTGCAGGTGCAACAAAAGGTGGCACTGAAGGGGCACCAGAAAAAAGGAGGCACCGGCAGCGCAGCAAAAGGAGGCGTAAGGGGACTCTCTAAGAAGACTGAGAGTCGGGGACTTTCTCCGGAACTGAAGAACCGGGGGCTGAAGAAGATGATGTGCCTGCATGACCACCATGCACACCAAACAGCTCTTTGTAATAAGGTGTATGCTTGTTTTTCCTAACCATCTGAAAAAAAATTAATTAGATTAATCAAGCAACATTTAGATTCCTCATCCTATAATCTACAAATTCCATAAAGTGATCTACAAATTCCCTAAACTAACCACCTAATCAAATCCGAATTACCCTAAACTAACCACCTAAACTAAAAAAAAAGAAGTAAAGAGGAAATACCTTGGAGAATGAGAGGAATACACTACTAAATGAACAAAGAGTTGGTTCGTCTACATATAGGGAATTATATTTCCTCGTAAGTTTCTCAAAAATTTTACGAGGAATCAACCAGATCACGCTTTTTCATTTCAGATTTCTTCATGAAGTCCACGTAAGTTTATGATGAAATAACCAGGTCTCGCGTCTTTGGTTTAGGAGGAATATACTAGTTCCTGCGTTTTCAGCTTACGAGTACTTTACGACAAAATCCTTTATGACGAATGAACCAGTGCCCGCTTTCTCATTTACGTGGACTTTATGACAAAATTAGTTTATGCGAAATCAACCAGATCCCGCGTTTTATTTCTAGCGAGTATTTTATGACGAATCTGTTTTTGTGTTTCTATGTTACGACGAATTTACTACGACTCAGTCTGAATCCCTAAAAACTTGAAACCCCAAATTCCATAACTTATAAAATCTAAACTCTCTAAACCCTCAATCCATACATCTCTTACCTATTTTGCCTAATCCCAAAATCAGTTTATAAATTTAATTTTCATAGTTAAACAAACCCAACGCATGCAATAAGTTTTGAAATTCATCATTTCATTTATATATGGTTTCTTGCATAATTGAGACTCTTTTAACTTCTCATTATCTCCCCAGTAGATCATGCAATTGTCGATGCAAACATTTATCATCTTCGAAGACAACCCAAAACTATAAACCAATTTCTAAATCTCATAATAAGAATTGGCAGACACGTTGTCTTCCGGCAAATACTCTTTAAACAAATTTGTCCATGCATCCATGCAATTTTCAGGAAGATTGTACTCAGTTTTAATATTCATCATCTAGTTGCTAACGACAATTAGAGAGACTTTCTCTACATCCACTGTAGATTGGCTGATTCATAGCAACTAACATTTCATAAAAAAAATTTGCATCTATGTTAGGTTCTTCAACTTCATCAGCTAAAAATGCATCTGCTACCATATCATGAACCCTATCATAATCTATTGTTTGCTCCTCCTAATGATAAATATTTTCATTATGCAAATGATCAACCTGTTCATCTTGAAAGTGCTATTACTACTACTAGTTTTATTCCACAATTATAACGTTTTGTATTGTTGCATTTTCGTCAAGTACATAACATCTTACCGCTTTCTTGCGTGATCGGTGTAGAATTTTCTTGATGCATTAATGTCTCAACCCCTTCGAGAAATCATTTCTTCAATCTCCCGTTCGTATCTCTGTGCGTATACATCCAACTCTGTATCTCGTAAATATTCCTATCACCGGACATTATTCTTTTCACGTTTTAGGTTTTTTGGTGTCTTCCATCTGAAAGAAAAATGACATATATATATGGAGAGTTTTCAAATTTGGTAGGTGAAAATTTACTAGGGATTTACGAGGAAACGTTGTTGGTAAGCCAAAACCAAAAACACGTTTACGAGAAAAAATAGATACACTTGTAATTCCATCGTTACAAAAAACGTAACATATTTTTGTCGTAAAATAGAAGCTAATTTTATGACGAAAACTAAATTTCTCGTAAATTTCTCGTGAATTAACTTCTATTTTACGACGAAATATAACTTTTGTTATTTGAAGACAAAAATACGTGGAAATGAATATTCCTCATAAAGTTGACGTATGATAGACTTAAATTTATGAGGCTGCAATTTCTTCATAAAGTTTCCTATTTAGGCAGAGGTTTTCTTGTAGTGCATAAAGTTCCAACATAATAAGTTTAAAAGAAACAAAAATAATTAAAAAATTGGTTAGAAATTTTATAAAAAAAAAACTCATATTTCATTTTCAAACAGCATATCAAATAACCTATTTGTATTACTTATTGATTAGATGATTCCTCAAAAGCTTTGCAACCCAAGTTTATGTATGGTTTACGTCTAGATTTTTTCTGGAAAATTTCTAGAAAGATTATTATACATTATCTTATAAAGAGAATTTTTTGAAACAGTATATTATGCAAATCATTAATAATTAATAACAATCTATAAAATCAGTATATTTGATAAAAGTTTAGAAAACATTTATTACATCTAGTTAATTTCACTAAACTCCTTTCCAATAACCCTCTCCCCGCTATTAAATATTGGGATATGTTAGATTGGAGACAATCAAACCTAAGTTAATTATACATTAGATAAACTTCTCGTGCGAACCGTAGACAAACCCTTTCGTTAATATATTCTATCTTTATTAATATAATATCAGTTTGAGAAAAAAATGTTTTTTTAACACAAAATTAGCTTCAATTTACGACGAAATATGTTACGTTTTTGTAACGATGAATTACAAATGTATCTACTTTTCTTGTAAACGTGTTTTTGGTTTGGCTTACCAACAACTTTTCATAAACTTATCTACAAATTCCATAAACTTATCTACAAATTCTCTAAACTAACCACCTAATCAAATCTGAATTACCCTAAATTAACCACCTTAACTAAAAAAGGAAGTAGAGAGGAAATACTTTGGAGAATGAGAGGAATACAAAGAGTTGGTTCGTCTACAAAGAGTTGGTTTGAGAAAAAATGTTCTTTTTAACACAGAAAGAAAATGTTTATTATTGGCAGAGCGTCGAATATTGAAGTGTTTGTTTCTTGGATGCCTAGGCTATTGTGGGCCGCCAAAAAAGCCCCACTAATGTCACGATGGGTAGTGAAAGACCTACACATCCCGTGCGTGCCTACGCCTGCTGCAATTCATCTATCCCCCCAAGTTCTCTCACGCGTATTTTTCAGTTTCAAGAATTATTAAAAAAAGACAATCGAGTGGTTTTGTTTTCCAATACAGATCGAGCCACAAGAAAAGAACTTCGTGTTCCATTTCCGAACATTAACTCACAACAGTTCTGTTAGAGGCCGCGAAGGAGATTGATTGATGGCTTGGAGGCGCATCATCACCAAGGTTCTCTCTTTCCTATGCAATTCCTTTTTAGCTGAAATAGGTTTCGGATTTGGTCAAATCGAATAATCATTTTTTTCTGATGGGTTGTTTAAAGATCTTTATGCAAACCCTAAAGGGTAAAAAAAACGTTAGCATGTCTTTCGTCCTGTTGATAACACTTTTATTTATTAATTTCCTCTGCTTAGGATGATTGAAACTTGACTCATCTATGGCTAATTTGTTGATTTGAAAACTTAATTTCACTTAGTTTGTAATTTGATATATAAAAACGTGTACGATTGTAGTGTTGATGCAAATCTAGGAATCAAATTTCACCTTTCTTGAAGATTTTGCCTTCTTGATCTTCCTAGTGTTACATTTGAGCTTGAGCTGATAAATTTAATTCATTACCATAAACCCTAAAGGGTCAAAAGCTTATATTGCCGTCAAAAATTTTGTTTCTTTCTTGTCCTGTCTATTTACCTCACCTATGGCTATTTTGGTTTATTTGGACATCTTTATCAACTTCTTTTCAAATTGGACAATAAAAGGTGGTTCTGGTTTTCATGGTCAGTCCTAGTGTTTCATTTGAGCAATGGTCTGATACTTATTATCTGTGACAGGTTTCTCATGAACGGGAATTGAGCAGCTTAAGAAGCTTACTTGTTAGAGCTTACACTTCTCTTCCTAGATTAGGAGTTGTTGGAGGTAACCACTTGCTGAGAAGTTTTTTCTTTGGTCTCCTAGATTTCAAGACGCATATTGATGTAAATGGGTTCTTTTTATTTCTGTAGCTGCAGGTGGTGGTAGAGCTTCTTTGCCGCAGTCGAGGTTTCAATCAAGCTATGCTGGTAGCTTGCTCGCAGAGTGAGAGACAGAGATGACTTTAATGAGGTTGCACAACTGAGAGAACTTTTCCGTAGAAACGACCCTGAAGCAGTTATCAGAATGTTTGAAAGCAGCCCAACGATGCATTCGAATCCCTCTGCTCTCACCGAATACATTAAGGCATTGGTCAAAGTTGATAGGCTGGATAGCAGTGAGCTCGTACGAACATTGCAAAGAGGTCGGTAAGAGGAGAGTGAGAGAGAGAGAGATTATCTCGTTGCAAGTATGAGCTTTTTGGTTAGGTTAGGTTAGGGGTTTTGAAAAGGATGGACTGACCTCTCTCATTCTGAATTGATAGCATCTTTACGTTTGCATATGCATTTGCAGCTTGTCATTTTTTGGTAAAGGTTTAGTGTGCACTTTTCTAAATACAATTTTGTTCTTTCCCTTTTAGGTATTGTTGGTGCTTCACAGGAGCAAGAGACTTTTGGAAGTATTGCAGCATTTAAAAATTTGGGAAAACCAACAAAAGATGGTGTGCTTGGAACTGCTGCTGCACCAATCCACACGATATCCACTGAAAGGAGTAGCTTTAAAGAACAGCTATGGAGTACTTTCCGGACTATTGGCAGTTGGATTCTTACTCATTTCTGGTGTTGGAGCACTTATCGAGGATAGAGGAATTGGCAAAGGTAGTTTTGCTGTATTAGTTTCAGTGATTCAATAGGTGTGGTGTTGATGATATCCTTCTTATATTTAACGTATGTCAGGACTTGGTCTGCATGAAGAAGTACAACCAAGTATGGACTCCAGCACCAAATTCACTGACGTAAAGGGTGTTGATGAAGCAAAAGCTGAGCTAGAGGAAATTGTGCACTATCTTCGTGACCCAAAGGTTAACTCACAGTGCCTTGCATGTCTTCTCACAACATATAAACTTTGTAATGGTGATGCAACTTACATCATAAACCATGCGAAGTAACAATATGGACTTCATAAATCATGTGAAGTAACATTATCTTAGTACTTTTTTTTGGCCTCTCTGTAATCTTTCGTTTTCTTTTTTTCTTCATTTTCTTTTACAGAGGTTCACTCGTTTGGGCGGAAAGCTTCCGAAGGGTGTGTTGCTTGTTGGTCCTCCTGGGACAGGGAAGACTATGCTGGCAAGGGCTATTGCCGGAGAAGCTGGAGTGCCGTTCTTTTCTTGCAGTGGTAGTGAATTTGAAGAGATGTTTGTTGGGGTTGGAGCCAGAAGAGTGAGAGATCTCTTTGCTGCTGCAAAGAAATGCTCTCCTTGTATTATTTTCATGATGAGATAGATGCTATTGGAGGAAGTCGTAACCCCAAGGACCAGCAATACATGAAGATGACATTGAACCAGTTGCTCGTTGAGTTGGATGGGTTTAAACAAAATGAAGGGATTATTGTGGTCGCAGCAACAAATTTCCCTGAGTCATTGGATAAGGCCTTGGTTAGACCTGGGAGATTTGATCGCCATATTGTTGTGCCTAACCCAGACGTGGAAGGTCGTCGCCAGATTTTGGAGTCTCACATGTCAAAGGTACCTTTAGATTATGCAGTAGACAGCTCATGTTTTGCAGTAGTGGCCCTAGCCTGTAAGAGACGTGAATCTCTGGTTGACTGTGTTCATCGTGTGTTTTTCAGGTACTTAAGGCTGAAGATGTTGATCTGATGATCATCGCTAGAGGAACTCCTGGATTTTCTGGTGCTGATTTGGCGAATCTGGTAAACGTTGCTGCTCTGAAAGCTGCAATGGACGGTGCAAAAGATGTGACAATGTCTGATCTTGAGTTTGCCAAAGACAGAATCATGATGGGAAGCGAGAGAAAATCTGCAGTTATATCTGACGAGTCAAGAAAACTGACTGCTTTCCATGAAGGTGGTCATGCCCTTGTGGCCATCCATACAGAAGCCGCTCTTCCTGTCCACAAAGCCACCATAGTGCCTCGTGGTATGGCTCTTGGCATGGTTTCTCAACTACCGGATAAAGATGAGACGAGCATTTCTAGAAAACAGATGCTTGCTCGGCTTGATGTATGTATGGGAGGCCGTGTAGCAGAAGAGTTGATTTTGGTGAAAGTGAGGTAACTTCAGGTGCTTCTTCTGATCTTGAGCAGGCAACTAAACTCGCTCGGGCCATGGTTACCAAATTCGGTATGAGCAAGGAGGTGGGTCTTGTGGCACATAACTATGACGACAATGGGAAAAGCATGAGCACCGAGACGAGGCTTCTCATTGAGAGAGAGTGAAACTTCTTTTGGAAAAGGCTTATAACAATGCAAAAACCATCCTCACGGTTTACAATAAAGAGCTTCATGCCCTTGCAAACGCTTTGCTCAGAATGAAACTCTGTCTGGGAAGCAAATTAAAGAATTGCTTGCTGATCTCAACTCTCCGCAGATAAAAAAGGGTCAAGAAGTAGTTGCACAGCAAAGCCAACCAGTTCCTCCTTCAACTCCTAGCGCTGCATCATCAGCAGCCGCTGCTGCTGGCGGCTGCAGCTGCTGCCGCGGCTGCAGCTGCTGCCGCCACAGCTGGCTGCAACTGCCGCAACTAAAGGTAAAGACATGGCTCCTGTAGGGTCTTAGAAATAAAAGAGCCTCTTGTATTTGTGTATGTTGGGGTAATTGAACAGGAAATAAACTCTTCATTTTGGGAGGTTTCTAGAATCTGTGGAGTCTAGTGAGAATTTATGAGCATTAAGGTTATAGAGGTAATTAAGGACAATGAGAGTAACATCTCATTACTTTAAATGCCGTATCCCTCTCACACGGACTCTCGTTGCAAAATGGTCTGTGTATTTTCCTCCCTTTTGTCTTGATGTTCTTGGAATCTTAATGGGATGCTTTTTTTAAAAAAAAGTTGGGCTCGTACAGTTTCAGGTTACAATATAACCCTAAAGTGCCTGCATTTGCAAGGTCTATGCAATAATTTTGTTTGTTGAAATAAAAAGAAGTATGCGGTAAGAATTAACGATATAAATATCTCTCACTTTTTGGTTCTGTAAACTTATCGTGCATCTCTATCTCAAATGATATCACTTCACTCTCCGAAGTGCTCCCTGTACCTGCAAGTCAAAGCAAAACAGTTCTAGCTCAGGTTAGTTAAAGCTCCGATTCGAAGTTTGTGTTCTTGTTCACTGGAGTTTCAGTGTTCCGAGTACCAAGACTTGGACTATTAATCTGATATTACGAATTTGCTTTATCAGATTAAGATTTAACAACTTAGTCTAGATTTGAAGAATCTATTTACAAACCAAGTTCATAACCCAAGAGCATACCCAATAACTCTTACTAATTTGTTAAATCCTAAATGCTCTTACTCATTCTCATATACTTAATAAAATAAGAAATTTCCAATATTGTCTTACATTTTTCTTTTTAATTAAAATTTTGAATTTGAATTTTAGATTTCAGATTTTGAAATATAACTAGGTAAAACTAAAATCATAGGTTATACTAATTTGTACCAAATTATACAATTGTCAAGAAACAACTTGGTATAACTATTTTCTAGTTTGCCCTAGTTATACCTTAAGAATGATATAACTTAGTATAACTACGTTATCGTTTTACCAAGTTGTACCTCGATAATGGTACAACTTGGTTTAACTAAAACCTAGTTATACCAAGTTACCTATTGAAATAACTTAGTAAAATTGTTTTTTTATTTATAGTTTCACTTTCGTGTTCTGTTTTGATATTTGCGTTTTTAGATCTTAAAATACAGAAAAATAAATTGAAGAGGAGGAAGATGAGTAAGTGGAGAAGAATGAGGAGGAAAATGTGGAGATGAAACGGCAAAGGAGGAGGAAGCAGAAGAGAAAAAGGAGGGGAACAAAAAGAAAGAGAAGAAGAGGCCGAAGAGAAAATGAGGAAGAAGTGGAAGAAATAAGAGAAGAATAATTGAAGAAGATGAAAGAAGCATGAAAGAAAGAAATGTAGATCTAGATATTAGGAAAAAAAAGTTTTGAAATAGGTTTAATGGCATGTTCTGTAAATTCGCAAATTCATCAACGGTCAGTTGAATTTTTACTTATTTTTTAGATTAAAAATAAATGAAAAAGAAAAAAATTAAAAGAGAGTGGTATACGAAAATAAAAATTTAGATTAAGAGTATATGCGCAATTGTCTCCAAAAATAGTTAAAGCCACTGAATTAATAAAGAAATTCGTTGGGACTCTCTATTAGTTGATACCAAGGGGTTGATACTCGTACCATATCAAATGAAGTAAACAAAACTCGTGACAGGAAAAAAAGAAGAGAGGAAAGTGATATAAACTATCCTGCCAACACTTATTTTTAACTACTGAATTAGCTGTACAAATCACTTAATCTAATCTTTTTTTTTTCTTAATTGCATTGAGATTAAAGGTTCCATACAACTACAACACAAACTAACAACTCCCCCAATGACCCTATCCACAGAGGTAGATACCAAATACAGAGTAAAACAGAGTTTATAAATACTTGCCACATAAGGAACCATTAGAGAAAGCCGATTTCGTTCACAAAGAACTATACCAAACCAACGGCAATACCAAACCTTGTCTCATTACACTTTGAGAAATGAAATACTCCTCCATAGAGCTTAGTTTAAGCTTTACTCATCTCAATGAAACCTAAAATGTTGGAGGATGGGCCTTTGGCCCATTTCTGAGTTGGACCATGCGGACACCCCATCAAAGAAAGCCAGCCCAGAAGAATGGCCCGCCCCAAAATGATTAACCCATACGGCAAGACAAATAGGACAACCAAAACCATGATGTCATTCTCTAGGCCGCGCTTACCGCCGATCGTAAGCAGCGTAAACAACCCCGACCTACGCAAATAATAACGTAATGATGAGCACCAAACCGATCGTCTGACAAACCCACTACAAAACGAGAGACAATAAAGATCTATATATAAAACAAGGGCATTCAATTTAGGAGGCATAAAAACTTAGGGGAGAACTTAGAAAAATAGAGAGAGAATAGTTGAGAACGATGACGAATTCTTGCTTTCTTTCGCATTGTATTTCTTTTTGTGGCAAACAGTTGACACTTCAATAAACGAAACCTTAGGCCTCTAAACTCTTAATTATTGTTAAAACTATATCCCTAATTACAAACACCGTCTTTAGGATTCAACAATTAGCGTCCACTGTAGGCCTTAGGGTTTCCAACGCACGAAGTAACCAAAGCTACCAAGAAGGTCTACTTCCTCGACCGTTCCACCATATAAAACTATCGACCAAACGACGTCGTCCGCCACGACATAGGCCACAACAGAATCAGGAAAAGGCAGCCAAATTAACCAGAGGAATTTGCGACCTCCGACCTCAGCCGCTATCGACGTTTTGCTCTCAACCGAAAAAACACTTCCGCGACCACGCCATCCACAGCGCAAACGAATCGCCTCCATGAAACTAAGATGACTCCCGTAAAAACACACCCCCAGATGGAGCCAACGGACCCAAACACAACCCGAAGAGAACCCTCAAAAATTTATGTCTCAGTCATACTCCACGCACTCTTCAAGAAACTAGACGACTTCACCTGCGGGGAAAACATAAGAACCAATGACGCGAACCTAAACTCTAATTCCACTCAGTGACAAGAGGAAGAAAAACAGAGCCCCAACACCTCGGACGTATGCATGCCACTCTAACCACTCACCTTTAATGGAATCTCTTCGACAACTCGGAAATACCGACGCAAAGGCAGACAATCCATCCGAACCATGACAGCCGCCATTCCCTTGAAGACCAAGAACGGGATAAAGTAATCCCTAGGACTGCAAACAACCATGAAGGAAAAAACTCCCTAGTACACCAAGCCACCAGCGTGGCGCCGAAAATAGATCATGTGCTTGAAAAAACCCAGAACTCCCCTTTCACGGCGCAAATATCTAGTAAACCAATACGACACACTAGAAAAATAAATTTCCCGGCATAGAACGTTAATTCGGACCCCCGCCAATACATGATCGCCTTCAGCATTGCAATGGGCGACCTCATTTTACCCCCAACGAACGTGACGCCGGATACTGCCAGCTATTCATGGAAAATCTTGAAAGATCGGCCCTTAACTGGTTCTCTCACCTTGAAGCGGGTTCGATCAACAGTTACCAAAAATATCCACAACACTCTTGAAACACTACTCAATTTATATCGAAGAAGGAGCATCGGAGGCCGACCTTGTACACCTTATCCCAAAACCGTACGCAATCCCTCAGAAGGTTCATCGGGCGATTCAAAGCGATTTTGTCCAGTGCAAAGGTATCCGATAACATAGCTATAACGGCCCTGATAAACTCCATATGTTACGAGTCAATACTTTCCAAACCTATTCATAGAACTAGAAGAACAATAGATCGGCCATGGCCAGGAAGCACGCCACCACTACGGTGACCGCAGCCACACCCAGAGACAAAAACCAAAGAAGAACATCGACGAGAGCCACGACACCAAGCGGAGACCGAGTGTAAAAGAGAAGATCCGAACCGAAAGACACTCAACTTTCACGTTAGTGAAACCCAGAGACCACCGAGACAAGCGTGGAACAAATGGGCCTGCGAGTACAACCCGTCGAGATACTGCAACTTCCATAAGAGAAACGGCCATGCGACCGCAGAATGCAGATACCTGCAAGACTACTTATTCATGAAATACTAGAAGGGAAAATAAAATCGCCCGACGATGAAGGCCCCAAGCAATAAATCAGTCAAGAAAGAGACGGCCCCCACTGATCCTCCCCAAGGAGGGAGACTACCACCCCAGAGGAAGAAACGAGACCTAAAGAGCCAGTAGAGACAATATCACCCATGAGAGAAAGATCGAAAGGGCAAAAAAAAGAAGTGTCTCCCTCCCCCGAGACGACAAATTAACGTCATCATGAAGGCGCCCTACATGAAACTAAGAATAGATTCTGTACAAAATAAAGAGCAGTTTCCATCACCAGATGATCCCCTCGGCACCGTCAAAAAACATTTGCCCATAACATTCACCGAAATTGAGTTTAAAGCCCTAGACACCTCCCATAACGAACGCTAGTCATTGAGCTGACAATCCCAGACTGCAAAATCTCCTGCATCCTGGTAGACACGGAAACTCTGTCGACATCATCTTTAAAGACACCTTGAGAATGATGAATACCAGAGAAAGAAAAATAAGGCCAAAACAAGGCCCTTAACCATCTTCGCCGGGGATACCACCGTATTAGAAGGCACCATTAAAGTCCCAATATACATAGGGAACGTTTGTAGATTAGTCAAGTTCATGGTGATTGACATGCCAACAAGTTACAAAACAATCCTCAGGACACTTTGGATACACTCGATGAAGGCGATACCATCTGCATACCATCAATGTATCAAAATCCCGTCCCCAGACGGTGTCTGCACAATCAGAGGAAGTCAAAGCGTCTCGCGAGTATGTTATGTAACAGAACAGAAATCTAGAGTAAGAAGATCCGGGTAGAGTATGAAAACAAGATCTCTTTGAAGAAAATGCGAAAACGAAAGAAGATGTACAAAAAGGAACCAAAACCGAGTCACATATCGAAAGAAAAAAAGGAAAATGTTAACAAGGGCGGACAGACCAATAAGCTTAAAGCGCAGAAACCAGGAAAAACAACAACTAAAATCAGCAAAATCGCAAGACAGACCACCAACCGCCGAACCAGAACCGCTAGATCAATCCGCAGCCGCATCCCACCAAGAAGTACTCCCGAAAGCATCCTGATCACGAACAGCAACAAAACAAACAAGCTCGCGGTCTAAGCACAACTAAGAAAAGAAGTGCTTAGATCCCGATCTAAAAAAATGATATGCAACGAATGGCATGAAATACGAATGGCTTGATCCTCCCGGTGTACGTAGGCATCTCACCAAAAGGGCACATACACAATAACAAAAACCTCTCTGAAATAAGAAGAACGTTTGCAGCAACAAGCCTAATAACCCGAGACTGAAAACGAAGCCGATTCCAGCCTCACACGGGTCGGAGATCAGATAGGCTAAGTCGAGCCCGCTCGCACATTTATCTTGATCCCACCTTAAAGGGGATAAGCCGGGCCGAGTTCTGCTCTCCTAAATAAGAAAGAATGTTTGCAGCAATGGGCCTAAAAACCCGAGGCCACAAACGAAGCCGAGGCCAGACTCGCACGGGTCAGAGATCGGATAGGTTCTAAGCCGAGTCCGCCTGCACATTTATCTCGATCCCACCGTAAAAGGGATAATCTGGGCCGATTCCCACTCTCCTAATATGAAGCAACAAAATATCCTACAAGAAAATTGACGAAGGACGTCTTACGAGCACAATCATAAAAGCTATACTACGCAAAAAAGAAGAAAAAGAAAGTACCGGATTTAAACCAACAATTGCGATTTGAGGAAAATTCTTAAACAAAGAAACCACCAACCTTCTCGAAAGGCAGGACCAACATACAAAAGGGGGGGGGGGGGAGAAAACAGAAAAATAAAGAACAACAGCAAAAAGACGCACACCAACATTGCTCACATTAATCTACCATCTCATCTCGGTTTCCGCTCTCACCACCAACAAGAAAACCGGGAGATCTTACAAGTTCCGCTCATGAACGTCCATCTTGTCTAAAGCGGCATAATGAGTTACTAAGGCAAACTCATTCTCAGCCAACTTTTCCGCAGGAATTTGGATCCCCTCGCCTATATACTTCTTAAGAAATTCCACGGACCTTGCTATTTGATTCTTGACATAATGGCAGGATGAATGATGTAACTTTTAATATGCACTCTCAAATCAATCCTATAAGCTATTTTTTACTCTCTCAAATAAGAGGTTCAATTGTAGTACTTAGGGATCAAATCCATAGGGAGCGTGGGCAGACAATAGACTATAGATGTTTAGATTAAGCTAGGTAAACAGT
>CAJHQP010006750.1:0-36398 GCA_905132765.1 Moricandia arvensis | reverse complement strand
GAAAAATGGATCCTAACAAAAACGTTTCTAATAATACCCAAAACTCTTCAAACTACCCTTTCAACTATCCAAATCCCAAAAACTATCCATATCCAAATCCCAACAACTATCCATTTCAAAATCAGTCTTCCAACCAACCCCCAAACATACCAAATTATGATTTTTCACCAAGTTTCTTCATGCCGTCAGCTATTCCCAACTAACATCCATATTACGGTTCAACGCCATCATTTTCATCTCAACCACCCACTTATTCTTCTACTCCGACGGATAATGAAATTGCTCAAGATGTTAGAGCAACTGATTTTTCCAAAATTACTAAATATTGTAAATTAATTTTCAATCAATAATTAGTATTAATATGTAATTATAATAATAAAAACATGGAACAAAACAAAAATATGAAAAATAAAATAGTGCGGTAGAGTGTTGAATTTTATTAAACAAACTATTGGAGAGTATAAAAATGAGTGGGTGTTGAATTATTAAGTGGAAGAGAGAGAAGATGATGTGGAAGAAGGAGAAGATGATGTGGAGGGTGTTGTGTGTTGAAATTATTGTCGATAGTCTAAGAACCACATGTGTCCTTAGATTCATGCTACTTGTCTACATAACTCCAAAAGTCTATGTCCATGTTGAACTTAAAAAATGGAGTGCAATTCTACGGTCATAGCTATTGTTACCACTATAAGAAAAGATAATGAACTAGAGTAGACAAAGTGAGCAATAAGAGAAAAGAGATATTAATTTAGAAAAGTAAAGAAAAAAAAAGAAATTGTTTGTAAGAAAGAAAATAAGGAGTAAATTAAAAGTTTTATTTTTTAGATTTATTTGAGATCTACACACAAGAGAAAGATTAAACAAATAATAAACTAAATAGATTGATATGACAAATTCAGGTTCCGCTCATTCAAATTTCAGTTTCTCCAACAGTTGAATGGATAAGATCCTGTAGATGGGTTTTCATTGGGGGAATTCCGTGGATGAGTTCCCGTGGATGAATTTCAGTGAGTGAATTCCGTAGATGAATTTTCGTAGAGGGGTTGGCACTTCTTCCAGAATCCATTTTTCTTTTTCTACATTTTAGTCATTACTTCCTTCTAGATTTAACACTCCCCCCCCCCCCAAGTTTGACCATAAAAGATCTTTGGGCAAGCTTGAAACCTTGAAGAAACTCTCTCATTAAAAACCTTAGCCAGAAAACCCATTTGGGCCAAAACCAGCCAAGGAAAATAGTAGAGATCAATAAGGCCTGGAGATTGGTCAGTGAGTCTACGGAGCTTCAGATAATTCATGGTGGAGTCCTTAGTCTCTGGATCATGGCCTAACTTGTGCTGCAAGAGTGTACTCCACAACTTGCACACCTTATAACCAGTCTTGGATCATCTTTGCTTCAAGCTGGTTTGGTATCTCCCCCTTTCTTTTGACTTCTTGGAATCTTCAATAAGGTAATGGGATGACCAATAGAGACTCCAAGTACTTTGAAATCACCATCTCAGCCTCTTCTTGAAGCTTCATCAACTAGGTACAAACACACATGTTATGGACTGGTTCATATCTTCCCAATTGAAGGTAACTGTTTTAACTCCATGAAGAAGTTGATTCATAGTTTCCTAACCAGAAGGTAACTGTTCTAACATCAAGTTGTTGTTGTCCTTGTTGAATTCTTCTTGCAAGGGCTTCGGAGGAAATTGAGGCAATGGACGACTTGAACCCTCAGGATAGCTCACGGTTACCCCTCCTCAAGTTTGATCTGGAGAAAATGAGTGAAGGACCAAGCTTGGAAGTGAACAACACTGAGTCTTGAAACCAGGAATGCATCATCCCTACAGCTGCGCTTAGACCAACCGGTTCCTCCTTTGTTCTCTTCTCCATTGCCCTTTGTGAGTCTTTTGAATCATGAGTTCAACAACCAAACGGTATGCGCTTAATTTAACTGGTTCTTGCAATCCATGAGGAGATCCAGCCTGGTGGATGGCTGATCAAACACTGGTCTGCCTCTCCATCAATACTCCTTCTTGAAGTATCTTCAAAGCTCATCCATGACTTACTCCCATTTGGAATCCTCACCAACAATCTCTCCATTGTCAGGAATATATATCATGTGTAGGCTCTCGATCAAAAAAAATATACATCACTTCTTCCAGAATCCATTTTTCTTTTTCTACATTTTAGTCATTACGTCCTTCTAGATTTAACACTCCCCCCCCCCCAAGTTTGACCATAAGAGATCTTTGGGCAAGCTTGAAACCTTGAAGAAACTCTCTCATTAAAAACCTTAGCCAGAAAACCCATTTGGGACAAAACCAGCCAAGGAAAATAGTAGAGATCAATAAGGCCTGGAGATTGGTCAGTGAGTCTACGGAGCTTCAGATAATTCATGGTGGAGTCCTTAGTCTCTGGATCATGGCCTAACTTGTGCTGCAAGAGTGTACTCCACAACTTGCACACCTTATAACCAGTCTTGGATCATCTTTGCTTCAAGCTGTTTTGGTATCTCCCCCTTTTTTTGACTTCTTGGAATCTTCAATAAGGTAATGGGATGACCAATAGAGACTCCAAGTACTTTGAAATCACCATCTCAGCCTCTTCTTGAAGCTTCATCAACTAGGTACAAACACACATGTTATGGACTGATTCATATCTTCCCAATTGAAGGTAACTGTTTTAACTCCATGAAAAAGTTGATTCATAGTTTCCTAACCAGAAGGTGCGGATATTTTTCTATTTTATAAATGTATTTGATATTATTACAAATATTTTAGTTATATAATTTTTAATTTAGTGTTATATATTGTGTAACTCTATAATTTTTTTATATTTCTTCTTCAACATTATTAATATATAGTGATTTGTTTAAAATATTTTAATTTGTTATTAATTTTTATTACTTACTAATATATTTTCGAGTTAGATACAATAAAATAACCATATGAAATAATCAAATAAAGAGTTCTGCGAGCTCATAGACTGTCTGCGGGTCCAGACCGTTGGAGGCTTGCACGTTCGGCCCGTCGGGGGTTTGCTCGAGGGTCTGTGGGCGTCCTACTGCGACCTGGCTTTGTGTTCCGGGAGCCTGGTTTGTGGTTGTGTTAAACAGATGCCGAAGAATCGTTGTCGTCGGGGCACTGGGTTGTGCAAGAAGAGGGGCGAGGATGGCAGCTAAAGCGGCGAGCTGTTCGGTGGTTGCTTTCTGCGTGGTGTCTTGCTGGGCAACCGCTCCAAGATGGCGCTAAGGTAAGCGGGTTCTTCTGGTGCGGCTGCAACTGGAGCGAGTTCGTGAGCTTCGTGTTCTTCGCCGGAGGTTGAATCGTCGTGATTAGAGCTCATCGTTTGTTTTCGTTACTCTGTTTTTTCTTTAATTTATACATTTTTTATATAATATATTTTAAATTTCATTTATTTATATTATTTAAAAGAAATATATTTAATATGTATAAGAAAATATACTTTAACATATATCATTTTAGTGTTTTACGGAATTTATAAGTAAAAAACTGTTTTGTTTAAATAATATAAATCTATTTTTTAGTAAATTTTATACATAGTTGTATCTATCATATTATTTTATTAAAATTTATTGATACATGATATTTTTTGGATGTTATGATATTAAGTTTTATTTTAAAAAATTAAGACTTCATTGCTTTAATTTTTACAGCATATTCAAATAGTTTTTTCGTGGTGCATTTCAAAACTTTATTCTTTAATATCTACGATTTTATCTTTTGTAGATTTTGCAATGTTATTATTTTGAGTGTAAATATTTATTTTCAAAATTTTATATTTGTCAAAAAAAATTTAGAAAATTACACAATTATTTTTGAGTTTGGAACATCAAATTAATTTTACATTTTTTTACTATATCTAATCTGTTATTTTATACATAAGATATTTTAAGTTTGGTACTATTTAGAAGAAAATTCCCAACATAGTTTTTATAATTAAAACAAAAATAAATATTAAATTAAAATTTGATTTGTCATTAATATTTAAATTGAGTTGCTAAAATACCATAGTTTTCTATTGACATTTTAAAAAAATAGTATATGAATTAAAGTTTATTATATATTATTATATTTTTGTATACAAACATTTTAAACAATATATTGTTGAGAGTTTCAATATAAATAAAAAATTGTAGATATATAAGTTTAACATATATTAATACATTTATTTTGTATAAAGCTATTATACATTTTATAAATTTTAGCCTATTTTAATGATGAATGATGATTTATTTAAATGAAAAACTTTACAATTTAAAATTTGTTAATTTACCTATTTAATATAATTTTATCATATTTAATTCATGTAACACTTCTATTTTCATATAATCCATAATATATTTATAGAATTTATAAAAGATAGTAGAATTTTTATTTTCTTGTTCATAATAAAATTTTAGTTAATATTAATTTATAATAATGTTATATAACTAATTACGAAATTTATTAATGTATTATTTTATAAGAATATTTAAATTCTTAAATAAGATTTTGTTAGATTCTTTCTCAACAGATTTTGTTATAATTAAAAAATAAAATTCAAATATTTAGTAGGTTTATTATTTATACAAATAATTAAATATTGCATATTAACTAATTTTTAAAATTGTCTAATTACTATTTTTTAATACTAGATAAAATTTTAAAATTTGTTAATTTACCTATTTAATATAATTTTACCATATTTAACTAATCTAACATTGCTATTTTCATATAATAAAAATATATTTATAGAATTTATAAAAAAATAGTGTAGAATTTTATTTTCCTGTTTTATAATAAAAACTTAGTTAAAATTGATTTATAATAATATTATATTACTAATCATGAAATTTATTAATGTACAATTTTATAAATTTATTTAAATTTTTAAGTAAGATTTTGTTAGATTCTTTCTCAACAGATTTTATTATAATTAAAAAAAAGAAAAAATTTTAATTGGTTTATTATTAATGTAGATAATCAAATATGTCATATTAACTAATTTTTGAAATGGTCCAACTATAACTTGTTAATATTAGATTTAAAATAGGACTTTGTTTTAATATAATAAATTCTGATACCATATTTATATACCCAAAATATTCGGTGGGTGTTGCACACCTTTTAGAAGGATTGAAAATTCTGTTATCAAATTATAAATATGGTATAATGAGTTCAGGAATATTCTGGAAAAAGATTTGGTTCCTAATTGATTGATTATCAAAATTGTGATTGTTTGAAAAATCTATTATATCTAATATCTAATATATTTAAATTCAAAATCTTATAGGTTCAAAAAATAGACTAATTTATTTGGTTCCTAATTGATGATTATCAAAATTATGATTGTTTAAAAAATCTATTATATCTAATATCTAATATTATTAAATCAAAAGTGAACTATTTGATACTTCAAAAATTATGTATTCCGATATTTTATAAATCAAATATAATTTATATATTTATGTTAATATTATTTAGAAATGAAGTATTTTTTATATCGTAGGGGGAAATGATTAGAATAAAGGACATATATGTATTATCAATAAATTGTTACAAAAAAATTAGGAAGATATGCATTAAAAATATATGGAAATCATAAATATTTGTTCAACGGTTTGCAATATTGGGTAGATTTGAGTATAAAAATATTTGGTATTTCTATTTTCCAACTGAAACAGGTGCAACTGATCACAATATTTCTTATATTCGTGTACTTGTATATTTTTAGATTTTTAATTATTATTCTAAGAGGAGATCGATATTTAATACATATTTTTCTGAAATTAAACTCTCAAAACTTTTATATTTTGTTAATATAAATAAATTAATATTATATTTATAGATAGTTTTATATAACATACACTATATATTTCGAGATTACTTTTTTACGACAAATAAATAACAACTCATTGAAATTAATTAATTTAAATATATTATTTTAAATGATATTGGAAGAATCTGTAAATAAGAAAGAAATAGGATGACTAAATGTGTAAATAGAAAAAATTATTTAATCTGTTATCCTTGTTTCCAAACATTTTTCATTTAGTCTAATATCTATGTTTCCAAACATTTCAATTTTATACTTGAATTTTAATAATATACATGTTAGTTAATAGATAAGTCACAACATTTTTAATAAGTCCAAAAAAATATGCCAAGGTAACTTTCAAATAAGACTCTATTTTAATATATTAGACTAGATTTTGACCCGCGCTTTCAAAACGCGAGATTATTTTCGAAAAAAATCAAATTATATGAAATAATTTTACATTTTTGATTATGTATCTATATTTAAATGTTACAAATGAAGCGTTATATCCAGTGTTTCGGGTTATGACCCGGACCCGCATTTAAACTGACTAACTGATGACTTTATATAGAGTCCAGTTTGTTTTTTTCTTTAAACTCGTTATTTAATTTTTTTATAAAATTCGCAAAATACGCTAAAGTTTGAGACCCGACTACTGGTTGAACCTATGGATGGCCATTATGTAATACAATTTGACTTAAATTTTCATATTTAAATTATTCTAATTTATGAATCTTTAGATGAATGGTGGATATATATTATGAATGTTATACTCTTATTTTACAAAAGTTAATCAAACTAATTTATCATTTTATTGTAAGCGTAATGGATCAATATTTGAGAGGATACATACTAAATTAGAAATAGATACATGAATGTGAGATGAATTTTGACCCGAATTGTAAGCGTAATAGATCAATATTCGAGAGGATACATACTAAATTAGAAATAGATACATGAATGTGAAATGAATTTTGACCCGCACATTAATGTTTCTGATTAGATTTTGATCAAATATTAATATTTATTATTAGATTTTCACCCGCATTTTAATGTTTCTTATTAGATTTTGATGAAATATTAATGTTTATTGTCAGATTTTGACCCATACTTTTTAAAGTGAGATAAATTTTTATTCAAATATTTATTCACTCAAAATTAGAAATCTTATACATGTGTATCTTTTTATTAAAACATTTGTTTTGAAGTATATATAATAAAAATAAAATTTACATTAATATAATTTATGAAAATAAGATAACTATTTATGTAACTTGCTTCATATATTATAATACAAATTTTTAATTTTAAATATTCTTAAAATTTTATTTTATTATTATAGTTTTTGTCAATATTATTATACAAATTAACTATTGTTATTATACTCGTCTCATACATGAGAAATATATTAATTATTTTAATATTTTAATTTAAATATGTATATTAACTTATGAAATGATTTATTAGTTCATATATCGTATTTTAATATTGTTTAATAAGTTGAAGTATGTTGTAAAATTCATAAGATTTAATTATTATGTTATTTTATAACTTATAAATAGTTAATTAATGAATTAAGTTACTTTATATTTATTACTTGATGTAGTAATTTAATTATGAATATAAATTATATATATATAAATATTATAGATTTTTTATTATATAAATGAATAATGAATAATTTTTCGTTTTTAAATATAGTTAATATTAATAATGGCTTTAATATTTTAAAAAAATGTATATTTACATTTTAAATAAAAGATATTAAAAGATATTATTAAAATCTAATCTTACGAAAAGATACTTAAGAATATCTTTTTAGATATATTATTTTGAAAGTATTAAGATAATTGGTTTTATATGATATATATTTAATAATAATTAAGTTAGTTATAGGAGAATAAATAGAAAATTAAAAAATGTAATGGTCAAACCTATACTATTTATAAGTAGATAAAAAATAGGACTCTGTTTTAATATATTAGATAATTAGAGGATGTGGATTAACTTAAATTTGTTACAAAAAAAGTGTATTAACTTAAAAATAACTAGATTATAACCGTTGTTAATCTATAAACCTTTTGAGGTCTTGGGTTTTCACACTCATAAATAGACTTTCTTGAGAATTAGATGATTACATGTATGAGTGCCGAAGAGGATAATGGTCCATTTAACTTGGGTTGGAAGCTTTGAAGCTTCTCTCTCTTCTTAGAGAGAGAAAGTTGCTCTCTTGACCCTCTTACCAAACTCTGATCTTTCAGAGGGTTCAAGATGATTTTCTTTTGTTGTTTATAGTTTTTCGATCAATAGATCGACTTTATGTTCCGCTTGTCAGATGTTTTGTTCGCTTTGGCGATTTCTTTTTATTTTGTTGTATGTTTTCAATCTTAATCAACTTGATATTCATGTTATTCATTTTTTTGACTAACATTGAAGAAAATAAAATATCCGATCTTTTGATCGGTTCTACTTTTGCTCTTCCCTCAGATTTTCATTCTTTATACCGTGTATTTTCAAGGATTTTCAATCGTATGTTAGTGATGCTCGGGTTTTAATTTTACAGGAATCAATCTCTGGTTCTTCTCTTTAGACAGTCTCCTTAATAATTAATAATCTGTGTTTTTTTTTTGGATTGTGCTTTAGTGAAGTTATGCAGAATCAGATAAGCCGAAGCTTTCTTTTGAAAGTGTTTCAACAAGGTTTTGCAATGATTCCCTGAAGCTTTCCATTGGTTTATTACATCTAACAAATGAATGGTGAATCCTTCCAAACCGACAGCGATCGTATGAAGGAGAGCAGCAAGCAACATCAAGCAAAACGGGAATAGAGATCGTTGATCTCCAGCAATGTTTTCCGGCGAGACGTCTCTTTCAGCGTTCCAAGAGAAGATGAAGCCACGCAACCACCCACGTGTTAGATCATGCACCCATCATTATCCTCTGCTATGGGCTTCTTTACACTTATGAATATTTGTATCTAGGCTTGATCCCTGCTTGTATTTAAAAAAAATAGGATTTACGTCTTTTAATATTATGAAAAGTCGACAAAAAAAACTTGGGTTGCACTGGTGTATGTTTGTGTTAATGTTTTCATAATCTAATTACATTAATTTCTCTATCCAATCTGTGTTATATTGATCTAAAACATGCTGCATATTTTGATGGAACAACCTAGATAAATTCTAAATTTTGTTACGCAGCTTTGGATCTATAAGATTTTTTAGATTAAAAAAAAATTGTTTATAAAATTTAACTTTATTTGAAATAATTGTAAAGATTACCTGGTTATAACCATTAGGTGGACTCACGGAGTTATGATTTTGAAATATTTTTTTGATTTATGAGATAACTTCGTGATAATGAAATGGTTGTAACAAAAAGATTATGTGATGTGTTTTAAAAAAAAACTCAATTATGAATATTATATAGTTTAGTTAGTTTTTATATCAGTATGGTATATTTTTGTATAATAAAAATGAGTTAGTAAAAAATGAGTTACTCAACTCATTTTGCACATAATGATAATGTTTAACACCACAACGATGGATTTCTTGATCACACAATAAAAATTACAATACAAGAGATATTAAGGAAAGAAAAAAAAAAGAGAGGCAGAAATTCAAAACATGAAACTCAAATCTTCTGTTCCTTGGCCTTGTGTTCCAACTCCAATGGCAGCAAAAACATATGTGAGTGTAAGTAATTATTCAATTTTTTTGCAATAATAATGGTAAGTGTCTCAACAACTCAAGAGTTCTTGCAATGGCCAGCCTTTTGTTTTTGTTTAAGCCTTTGGCTTGAGTGGCTTGATGACCTCCCAAGTAAAGTCAGGGTCGTCACGTCCGAAATGGCCATATGCAGCTGTTTTCTGGAACCTGAAGTTACCTCCTCTCTTCAAGTCCAAGTTAATAGCCATCATGCCCGGCCTGAAGTCAAAGGCCTCCTTGATCAACACAAGTATATCCTTGTCTGGAATGGTCCCGGTCTTGTAAGTATCAACAAACACCGAGAGTGGCTCAGGGACACCAATGGCGTATGACACTTGGACTATACAGCGGCGTGCGAGTCCCGCTGCAACCACACTCTTTGCAGCTTGCCTGACAATGTAAGCACCACTTCTATCAACCTTGGTCGGGTCTTTCCCTGAGAAAGCACCTCCACCATGAGCACCCCAACCACCATAAGTGTCGATGATGATCTTCCTCCCCGTGAGTCCAGCATCACCATGAGGCCCTCCAATGACAAAACGACCAGATGGGTTGAGATGAAAGATGGTGTTGTCATCAAGGTACTTAGCTGGAATAACTGGCTTGATCACATGCTCCTTCAAGTCAGCAGCAATCTCATCGTTGGTGACGGTTTCATCATGTTGAGTTGAGATTAAAACAGTGTGGACTCTAATGGGTATCATAGCTCCACCATCGTTCTTGTACTCGACCGTGACTTGTGTCTTACCATCAGGTCTCAACCAGGGACAAGTCTTGTTCTTCCTCACTTCAGTAAGCTTAGCACCAAGCTTGGTCGCTAAGACATGAGTCAAAGGCATGAGCTCAGGTGTCTCATCGGTAGCATAACCGAACATATGTCCCTGATCACCAGCTCCAATATCTTCAGGCTTCTTGGTCAAATGACCATGAACTCCCTGAGCAATGTCGGGACTCTGTTGCTCAATGTTGACCAAGACATTGCACTTGTCAGCGTCAAGACCAACATCAGCTGAGATGAAACCAATCTCCCTGCAAGTGGATCTAACGATCTTCTCGTAGTCTACTTTAGCAGAGGTTGTGATCTCACCGAACACCATGACCATGTTGGTCTTGGTGCATGTCTCACAAGCGACTTTGCTCTCAGGGTCTTGTTCTAAACAAGCATCGAGGATGGCGTCAGAAACCTGGTCGCAGAGCTTGTCGGGATGTCCCTCGTTGACTGATTCAGATGTGACAGGAACGTTTCCATTTCTTGAAATACAAAAAAACAAAATCAAGAACCATGTCCAAAGATTAGTACAGTTTCCACCGACACAATCAAGATCTAAAAACATGAACTTAGATACGTAAGATCTATCAACATAAACAAAAGATTACAAATCAAGAACGTGTTATTACATATAAGGTACCAAAACAGTTTAAAGATCTAAATGGAGACATAACAACAATGGAAGAACAAGAAAACAAACCTGTTATTAACGAGAGGAATCAAGATCTTGAGGAGAGAAGAGCAGAGTAACGAGAGTTACAAAGAGGAGATCAGATATATATTGAGATAAAGAATGAGTGGAGGAGATAAACTCGCCGTGTGACTCGGAGCTAGACTCGCTCTCTGTTTTGTCCGCTCTTCTCGTGCTAACACTCCTTCGGTTTATATGGTTGTTGTAGGTCTGATTGTGTGTTATGGGTGTATAGTTTTGTAATGCTTTCACACCGTTGATCCTGTAGTGGGAAGATATGGACGGTGAGATGGAGCCAACTATAATCTCTCACCAACCTCGTTGGTGTTGGTGTGGTTGGTGAGACCAGCACCCGTCATGACCCGACCCGTTATCGACATCCTAATTGGAACATAGTATATAACTCATACCCGGATCCTTTAGATTTTTTTTCAAAAACAAAACAAATCTGTAAATAACACGATTTTCATATTTAGTAAATAAATGTTGGTTGGTTAAGGTGTTTGTTCAATAACAAAATAACCTCTTTGAAAACATAAGTTTGACATGTGCACTCGCATTAGTATTTGTTTTAATAGAATAAACATATGAACTTCTTACAGCACAATAATATAATGTTACACAAATGTGCATCTATATGGGTGTTTGTTTGATTTGTAATATATAACATTTATGATATATGATAATTTTTAATTATCTGTAATTTGTTGGTAATTCATAATATAGCTAGATACTAAATTAATCAAAACGAATTATTATATAACATATTCGTCAATAATTATTAACTACATATTTTCATGTAAGATAGTAAGTACATATTCAGTCCATTAGTTACCTATCCAGCAGATTAACGGAAACCGTAACCTCAATTTCTGAATTGAATTTTGAGATTCATTAGTTATTGGCTCAACTCGTAAAGACATTGGTCATTATGCCAGAAATCTCTAGTTTAAATAACCACTACGACAAAAATAATTTTATATGATATAATTTTGAATCAGCAAGGATTACAGGTTTTATCTCCGAAACTCCAAATTAAAAAAAAAGTTGTGTGGGTTTATCTCTAGGGAGAGAAGCAACTAGGATGAGAGGCAACTAAGAGACATGATAACATCAAACTCCTGTTCTCCTCATCAGCTCGTGTTTCTTTTACTGATATACGAGATAAAGAGAAATCGGCCAATTAATACATCAACAGAAGGTCACTTTTCAGATCAATACATACATATACTAACACATAATATATTTAAATTTGACACATGAACAAAGATGTTTAGGTTTATCATATATTGATCGTATCTTCGTTAGTTAAATGGTAACGAATACTTATGTGGATTTAACGGATGCTTACGTGGTTTTTACATTTTAATTAATTAACAAAATAAAATAAAAAAGCTTTCTAAAATCTGTAGACAAGGGGCGTCGACCTTGGGTTCGGATCATATCTAACGGGAAATTGGCCAATTCATACATCAACAGAGGGTCGTGATCCCGATCAGTATATATACACGGACCTTGTGATAATACATACACCAACAAATAATATATCAAATTTCATACACGAATAAAGATATTTAGGTTTATACATATGTTGACCATATCTTCGTTAGTTAAATGATAATCGATGTTATGTGGATTTAATGGATGCTTACATAGCTTTTACATTTTAAATAATTAATTAAAAAAAATCTAAATTCTATAGACAAGGTGCGTCGAACCTGGGTTTGGATCATATCTAACCATAAGCTCAACCACTGTGTCAAACCAGATTACTCACAATATTATCTATTGTGTCTTCCTATATCGAATACGTTTTACTCAGATATTTTCATCTATTTTGACATCATCCAAACAAAACAAGAAAACCATAATCCTTACATCTTCAAAATATGCTCATATTCCTTGTTATAGTTTTTAATTATCTAGAATTAGTTCCACAAAATATAAATTCTAAGTAATTTCATTTAATTAACTTCATTATTGTTATTGTGTTTTAAAAAAAAATAAAAAATTACAGAAATCTAAAAGCATTTTTGAAATTTAAAAAGAAAATATGAAAAAACAAATTTGAAAAAATCGAAAATATTATAAAAAGTTTAAATTTGGAAAATTTTCAAAAATACCATTTTCCTTGTACCACTTTTTAAAAATACCTTAATCACTTTTACTTTTTTTAAGAGGGAAAACACACTTATAACCCTTGGATTAATTAATCTAAGACTTAGGGTTTAGAGTTAAGGGGTGGTGTAGGTGGGATTAGGGTTTAGGAATTTAAAATTTAGAATTTTAATTAATTTTTTAAAAATTTGCCCCTTAAAAAGTGATATTTTTGAAAATGTCTATTTAATGAATGTAAAAATGAAAAGTGGTACAAGAAAAGTGGTATTTTTGAAAATTCCCCAAAAATTTGCCTCTTAAAAAATTGTATTTATGAAAATATCTCTTTAATGAATGTAAAAATGAAAAGTGGTACAACAAAAGTTGTAAAATTGAAATTCTCTCTTTAAATTTGAAAACATATAATTTGGAAAAATATTTATTTTTATTATTTGTTTAAATAATTTCAAATGATTATTTAAATATAAATAATTATTTAGACAAATATTGATATATAAATATAAATCATTTTTAAAATATATAAACATTAAATAAAATAAAAATTCTTTATAGTTTTTGAATTAATTTTTTTCAAATTCAAAATTTTATAATATTTTTTTCAATTTTTTTTCATTTTTTCATATTTTCTTTTTAAATTTTGAAAGTGCTTTTAAAAACTATTTATAATAATTAAGTTAATTAAACACAATTACTTAGAATTTATATATTTTTGAAACTAATTCTAGATAATTAAAAATTCATAACAAGGAATATGAACATATTTAGATATGTAGGGATATGTTTTTCTTATTTTGTTTGGATGATAACAAAATAGATGAAAATATCTTAATAAAACATATTAGATATAAATAAGACACAATGGATAATTTAAGAGAAATTGTCAAAAATACCACTTTCCTTGTATCACTTTTTAGAAATACCTTAATCATTTTTACTTTTATTTTTAAGAGGAAAAAACACACTTATAACCCTTAGCTTAATTAATCTAAGACTTAGGGTTTAGAGTTAAGGAGTGAAGTAGGGTGGGAATAGAGTTTAGTAATGTAAAATTTAGGATTCTAATTCATTTAAAAAAAAAATTACCTCTTAAAAAATTGGTATTTTTTAAAATGTCTCTTTAATGGAGGTAAAAATTAAAATTGGTACAACAAAAGTGGTAAATTTGAAACTCTTCCATAATTTAAGAGAAATTGCTAAAAATAACACAAGTTAAGTACCACTTTTCAAAAATACTTTCAATCAAAAATATATTAACATTTGGGTTTACACTTTAGTGATTATTGTTTTGGGTTTAGTATTGAATGGGTGGGGTTGAGTTTCTAAATATTTTATAAATATTTTGAAAAAATAATGGGAAATTGTCAAAGATACCACTTTCTTAGTACTACTTTTCATGTTTACCTTAATCATTTTTTATTCTTATTTTTAATAGAAAAACACACTTATAACCCTTAGTTTAATTAAACTAAGACTTAGGGTTTAAAGTTGAGGGAAAGGGTAAGGTGGGGTAGGGTTTAGGAAAGTAAAATTTAGAATTCTAATTATTTCTTTAAAAAAAACATCTCTTAAAAAATGGTATTTATGAAAATGTCTCTTTAATGAATGTAAAAATGAAAAGTGATACCAATAATGTGGTAAACATGAAAACTATTCCCCATAAATAATTTAGTTTATTTTCATCATAATTTAAAGGTATTTTTTTAAATTGTCATTCATTAAAGGAAATTTGCAAAGTGATATCAAATTTGTGATAGAATTGCAATCTGCCTATAATTTAACCACTAATATGGTATGGAAAATTGTCAAAATAATATTTTTCTTGTACCACTTTTCACTTTTACCTTAATCACTTTTACCCTTATTTTTAAAGAGGAAAAAAATACATTTATAACTCTTAAGTTAATTAATCTAAGACTTGAGGTTTAGAGTTGAGGGGTGGGGTGGGGTAGGGTAGGGTTTATGAATATAAAATTTAGAATTCTAATTAATTTAAAAAAAAAATACCTCTTAAAAAATGATATTTATGATAATGTTTCTGTAATGAAGGTAAAAATGAAAAGTGGTACAACAAAAGTGGTAAACTTGAAATTCTCCCAAATGGTTTTGTACAATGGTTGAGCTTATGGTTAGATATGATTTGAACCCAAGTTAGACTCCCTCTGTCTACAGATTTTAGAATTTTTTTTTTTATATTTATTAATTAAAATATAAACCCACGTAAACATCCGTTAAATCTACATAAGCATATTTTATCATTTGACAAACTAAAATATGATCAACGTATGGATAAATTGAAATATCTTAGTTTGTGTATAAAATTTGAATATATTATATATCAATGTATATTTACTGCATGATCCGTGTGTATGTAGATATCAGGACCGCGGTACTCTGTTAATGTATGATTAGCCGATTTCTCTACAAGGTAAACGAACATTATCCTACTTTGTTTGACTTAGAATACAGAGTTGTGTGTTTAAAGTAAATTGTTTATCCTCTATATACTATGAAGATCGAATATTATCTTTTTTTTGTCAACATTTTTATATTAAAAAAAACCCGAATGGGCATGGTACAATTGAAGTAAAAGACATGTTCCATTATCCATCATTTACAGACTCGACATATAATTAGAGATTTAGATGCCCAAGCCCAATCTATTGACTTGTTCCACCAACCTCGAGTGCCACTTCAGCGGGACACGCGTTCGACATGTAGAGAAGCTTTAACACACGTCGTTACATGCTCGTACTCACCGAGCTTGGGTTCACGCGTCTACACGCGCCGCTGCGTGAGATGGATAACTGGTGACGCCATGCTGCCGGCAAATCCACGATTTGCTCGAGCTTCATCGCCGGACCACCTTAAACTTCACACGATAGAGCCACCCAAACCGACATCGCCTTTCACTGATCTTCATCACCATCTTCTGGCCACCAAAGAAGCGCAGCCCCTTCTCCGGTACTGTGACACGAAGAACTTTTGATCACCCCACTAAGGACTTGTGATAAAAGAGCCACGATATTAATCTCTGTGTGAAAGAGAATATGATAAAGAAAATCAGAAAAAAGAATCAAAATAAAAAAAAACACGGTGGGTTGCTGGATTGAACAAAGACTATTAAATCTGATCATATTGATCAGAAACTTTATTCATATTAATCTAAAACCAGAGACAAAAGAATTGATTGAGGGGCCACTCTGTTTTGAATTGAAGACACATCAAAAATCTAGATAAAACGAGAAGGTACTAGACAAAACAACAAATCGATCATGAAAGATCGAAAACAATATTACAGACAAAAAGATAAAATCAACTCTTCCTCTGAATGATTGAATCTAGATAAGAGGAAGAAGTTGAGAGGACAATCTCTCTAAGAGAAGAGAGAGAGCCTCGCTTTGTATATGCATTAGTATAACCACATTTCAAAAATATTATCTACTAATATATATATATATATATATATTTACATATCAATAATTCATGTGTAAGAGACTAAGAGTTAACATCTTGAAAAAGATTTTCAATTACACGTCTACATTCACAATAAATAGACACCTATTTAACTGGAACATTATGAGGCATATTTTATCTTATTAAAAGACACATCTTTACCAATTAGTAATATTTAATGAAATAACTGTAGTATTTTGATGGTTCATAGCTAAAGAATTTTTCATATTCGTTCTTTCATTATGTGATTCTTTTTCTGTGTGATGGACGGTGTGTTAATTTTTCATAAGTTCCAAAGTCTTGTTTATTGTCTATGTAATCGCGCCATAATATTTTTTCGTGTTTTGCCTTCACTCACATAATATTGCGATTTACTTTCCGATAGGTTACCCATCCTTTCACTACTCCAGTGCAAACACACTTAACTCTAGAGTTATAAACGAATGTGTGACGGAAAATACAAGCGATTTTGATGACATAGGTAGCCAAATCACTTTTCTTAAACTTTTTCATATATCACAACTTGGGATGTTACATATATACCCTTCTCAAAAAAATCAACGTCCTCGTTGCGCCCAAAGACATGTCTCAAGATGCCTATCGAGTCAGAACCGAGATGGCTAACCAGCTCTGATACCACTTGTAATACCCTGACAGCCCACGGTTAATGGGCCTCCCACGCCCGCTCTCTCGGCCCGTGGAGCCTATTTTGTGCAACGACAATTCGTTAATTTTACCAATGCTTGAAAGTCATATTTTCTTACTTTGCGATCACCAGATGATTTTTCTCGTAGCTTTGGCCTCATTCCCACAGTATCACGAATCACTTTCTGATAAGAAACTCATCCTTTCACTACTCCAGCACTACCATGCGTAACTCTAGAGTTTTAAACGGATGTGTAACGGAAAGATAAACGTACTTTGGTAACATAGGTAGCAAAATCAGTTAGCTTTTTACATATACCATAAACTGGAATGTTACAATTCATCCCCTCTCAAAAATGCAACGTCCTCGATACACCCCACGATATGTCTCAAGATCCCTCTCGGGTCAGAATCGAGATGGCTAACTAGTTATGATACCACTTGTAACGCCCCGTTCGTCCACGGCTAATGGACCTCTCACCCACTTACTCTCAGCATGTGGGTCCCATTTCGTACGATGGGTGGTGCATTAAGTTTTCAGAAGCTCGAAAATCTTGTTTATTGTCTGTGCAATCAACACATAACATTTTTTCCGTGCTTTAGCCTCACTCACACAGTATTGTGAATCAATTTCCGATTGATCACCCATCTTTTCACTACCCAGCGCAAACATAGATAACTCTTAAATTTTAAACGAATGTGTGATGAAAAATATAAACGTATTTTGTGATATAGATAACCAAATAAATTTTTTTAAAAAGTTTCATATATCATAATTTGAAATGTTACTAAAAAAATTCTGGAACAGAGTCTCCGATCCATCTCAACAATTATATAGGATCAGTACCGGTTCTAAGGCTGAGAGTGCAAATGCACTGAATCCTACTTTTTCTTACTACTATTTTAAGATTTATAAGTGTAAAATTCTTATAAATTAAGGATCCAACTTAAAATTTATACATGAAGAAAACAAATATGGCACAAAAGGTCATTTTGTTCTAAGTTGGGCCTGTATAGGATACTAATTAGTAGTATACAATAAAATGTAACAATATATATAGAGATTTTTTATTTATTTATTTATGTGAACTCGATTCGATGCACCTTTTATAAACTTTGATATTAAATTAGTATGCTGTTGTAATATATTTCAGAGATTATATATATACATCAGTAGTAAGGAATCATACACCCGTTTTATGACTGTAATGGCTATGTATTTGGTATATTAGTATATCAAGTCTTCTACGAAATTGCTGGTTTGAGCAGTGTGTGGCTTATGTTTTCATTTTCGGAACCCTCTTACATATTGTCGTGCTGCTCCATCAAATTCCATTTTTTTGTTGCCATTGTCTCACATGTCTTTGTTGAAAATATTAAAGGCTTGTGTATACATATTCTTCCAATAAGAATGAATATTGGTATGTGGGGTGGCCTCGTGATCAATCACTTGGACAAAGTGTTGTAGAAAATGACTTGGTCAAACTTTTCACTTGTTTTCTTTGGAAAAGTAAGTACACATCACTTTCATGCTTTCTCTAGTTTTGGTTGAATGTCAACTTCTCGTGTTATTTTATTTGATTTTTTCCTCATCACCAGTCACACTACATTTGGGCAGCGGTAGTTCTTGAACTGTACTTTTTTGAATTGGTACAGTGTACCAAGAAAATTAAATATCATGCATAAATGTCTGACTCTAAAATCTACATGCACAATTCGATCCAAAATTTTGGATATATGTAAATTTTGAGCCTAAACAAATATGAAAAATTAATATCTGTTCAAATTGAAACAAATCACAAATATTAAAATTTTGGGAAGTAGATATCCGCTTCAATTCAACAACTTATAAACACATGTATATCTTGATTATATTTAAAATTTTAAATGTATAAATTTAAATAATTATTATTCTAACATGTAATTTGATAAATTATGTTCACATTATTATTATATAAAAGTATTACAGAAAAAGAAGAGAAAAGTTTATGATAATTATAACTTTTTTTCTTAAGTTTTTTATTATTATTATTGTAAACTAAGTTTAAAATTTACAAAATTTGTAGTTTCATTACTTCTTTTAATTTTTAATTTATATATCATGCAAAAAAATATTTTTAAAAACAAATTTGTAATTTTAAGATTATTTGTATTAATCATAACGGATTAGATATCCGTAAATATTCATAAATATCCGTAAATATCTATTTATTGTTCAGATATTCGTTTTTCCGAATATCTTTATTTTATGAAGCAAAACAAATAAAAAAATTAGATATTCGTAACATATAAAGTAAATCACAAATACTTTCAAAAACCCAGACATCTGATCCATGCTCACCCCTAATTATAATGGTCTTTTAACTGAAAATATTAGTCTTTCTTTTTTACCAGTTTCTTATACCATGTATATATGATTACTTTTTGAGTATGTTTATCATTTGATATCAAGGAGATATTTATATATAAAGAGCATATTTTATTTTGAGATTTTACCAAAATAATGTTTGTATTTTCGTATAATAGTATTATGTTAACATAACCTCTGATAAAAACAGTGCACCATCGGATAAAATTGCAATCACATAGCATGAATAAAATCCGCACAAAACTTTTAATAAAAGTATTTCAAATTTGTTGCTATTTTTATTTCTAAATGTTATAATAAAAAAATTGCTCCAATTCACTTTTATTTATTCATCTAAAAAAAATTATTTTTTTCTATATTTAGAGAAAAAATAACATTCAACTATTATAGAAGGATATTTGTATTTACAAAGTGATCCATTAACATTGGACCTTTATAATTTTGACTAAAATAATTATTTTTAGAGAAATATAAATTTTATATAAATATAATCATACCTTTTGTTTACATAATAATCTTCTAATAAAATATTTAATTGAAATAATGTAATAATTTTTTAAAAAAATATTTAAAAGTTAAAATAAATTATATTAATTTTCAACTTTCAGAAATAAAAGGTATTATTTATAAAAATTAAATAGAATATATTAAGAATTTTTTTAGAGGAATACAATAGAGACAAAACACACTTCTATTAAAAAAAATTGTTTAAAAAAAATACATTAGAAAAGATCTAACTTGAAAATATATCTATTATCTCAATAATGAAATAGACAAGGTTATTTATTACGTTTATCACATATCGAGTATAATTTATAATCCTCTGTATACAAATGATTGATGTTTTACCTTTTTCTTGTATACAAAGAAATGATGTTCTATCTTTAATCAATGTTTTTGTTTTAAAAATAAAGCATAAATTAAAATGTAAAAATATGAGTAGTTTAATTTTATTGGAAGTCAGATAAATTTTAAATAAACTAAAAATAAAACCATAAACTAATCGATAAAAATACATATTTATATTTTATTAATATATGTGAAAAATCTTAGCATAAATCTATCTTTTGTATACAGAGGGAGTGTTTGGGTAATTCTAAAGGAAAAATATGAGTACTACTAATCCTAAATCTGCAGAAGTAAAACTGTAAAGTATGTTGGTTTGGTTTAATTTACTGCAGACCAACAACTTGTAGAAATCAGTCGATTAGGGGTTGTCTGGTTTCTTCAAAAGACAAACACGTATGATCAGTCAAAATGGGGACGTCAAAGGAAACTTTAACCCATGTGTCCAATTTCTTGAAAACTTAAAAATAAAAGAGCATTAAATCACTAGATTAATTGAAATTATTAATTTCTTCGAGAATTGTTAAGAAAAATCTCCACTTTGACAATTTAAACCAGTTGTAATTGTTTTGCTTTGGTGACCAAAATCACACACTCATTTTTATTTTTATATGTCGTTCTCTCTGTCTACAATAAGACTATCTATAATGAATGTTCAATAACATTCAACAAGTCGAATAAGAAAAAGTGTAAACCAAGATACATGTCACTTACTAAAGATTTTTTTTTATTTTTTCATATCCTTTTAGTTATTTAAAACCAATAACTTTATTATCATTTTAAATTTTCTATAAACCGGAGATATATTCATTTAATTTAGATACATAAAAATAATTATCAGTTAGTAAAATAAAATGTTGAATTTTATTAAACAAAACAATTATGCTCTATAAAATTGAATATGTGTTGAATGAAAAAGTAGAACAAGAAAAATGATATGGAATGTTATAAAATAGAAATGGTTCTTGAAACAATTGTCTAATGAAGTTAATCCACATGTGGAGAAGAGGAAAAGGCTTTATGGAAAGAAAATAGAAAATAAGTTTTCATTGACTTGGGCGTTTCCTATACATATAGCAACAAATATGTCTTTGTCTTCGATAATTACAGAACCAGAGAACTCTTTTTCTTTCTCTTCTTCCCTCTTTCAAAAACACATATATTAGCTAAGGACAAGAGAGATCGGAGAGAGATGGGGAGAGCTCCATGTTGTGACAAGGCAAATGTGAAGAGAGGTCCATGGTCTCCTGAAGAAGACGCAAAGCTTAAAGATTACATAGAGAAACAAGGCACTGGTGGGAATTGGATTACTCTCCCTCACAAAGCTGGTACTGTATATATCTCATGATTTGAATGGGTTAATGTCTTGTAGTTTTTGTGGGTTTTCTTTGGATTTTAAAACTTTGTTGGGTTTTGGTTGATTTTATCTATCTTTTATACTATGATATATATAAAGGTTTGAGGAGATGTGGCAAGAGTTGCAGACTGAGATGGTTGAATTATTTGAGACCAAACATAAAACATGGAGATTTCACTGAGGAAGAAGACAATATTATCTGCAGCCTCTTTGCCTCCATTGGAAGCAGGTTAAGAAATTCAAGCTTCGACTTCTTATAGTATAACTGATACGATTCCAGTATTATTAACCTCGGTCTTGCTGTATCTAATATTAAGGATGTGAAAAAATAACTATTGTATAAATCATGTGAAAGAAATGGAGAAAGTGGGTATAAAAAGCAAGAGAGTTTGCATGTTTCAAGGAGGATTTCATCTCATTTTTTGTTATTAAAATAATTGATTTTAGCTTTTACATGCCCCGTTTTGTGCCGTGTAATTGCCTCCTTTTTAGGGTATATTCTTTAGTTCATAATTTAAGAAAAAAAATAGAGTAAATTCACTTTGACAATTATTGAAGAATAATTAGGCTATGTTTTTCATTTAATTACTGTGTTTATATAAAGGAGTAAATCATGTTGAAAATGCAGGTGGTCAGTAATAGCAGCTCACCTGCATGGTAGAACTGATAATGACATCAAGAACTATTGGAACACTAAGCTCAAGAAGAAACTCATTGCCACTATGGCTCCTCCACCACCTCGTCACCTCTTAGCCTTTGCTTCATCATCATCATCACACTACAACATGATCAATAGTCTTCTTCAGTATGACCCCTCAATATCTAAAACCCAGCTGATCACGCCTCATCGAGGGATGATGACAATGATGGGCCAACAACAACAACTATTATACCAAGAAGAAATGGGCAGTTTGGTAAATTCTCCAAGCAGCAACAAGTTCTTAATGAACCATCAAGACGACAGCCAGAAGCAAAGTACAAATAAGGGAATAATGTTGTTGAGTGATGTAAGAAGTGGGTCAAGTACAACAAGTACAGTAACAAGAGTGAAGATGGAGCATCATGATTATCATCATGAAGAAGCTGAGAGATCAATGGAAGGTTATGGAATGGATGAGATAAATCAATTAATAAGTAGTAGTTGTACGAGTAGCAGCAATAGCTTGTGGTTTGATGAAAGCAAGAGAGAGGATAAGTTCATGTTGTACTATTGATTAGCTCTCACCAACTTGATTCAGTATCCATATTCTCTCCTTTTTTCTCAAAACTAAAAATAAATGGTTTAAACTTGTTTTTAAATAGAGTTTGAACATGTTATTCATGAGCATTTTTGATATTTTTAATTTGTGTAGAACTCTATGTTTTGTTTAATCTATAGCTGTTATAAAAATTTAGTGATCAAGAGATTGCGCCAAAGATCTTCATATTTCCAAAGGAACTAGAGTAATATGCCTAACTAATCGATTGATGTCTACAAGTACAACCAACATGTTTAACTTTTCTTTGCCTCTTTATGATTAGATGCATTGAGTAGGATTTTGCGCTTATCAGTCTCTACACGCAATTGTAAGTGTAACCAAATGGATGGGTCAGAGGAAATAGTAGCACCAAAAGTAGAAAGTGATAGGGAAATTTTTGCCAAGCTGTCGGCAACCTGATCTCGAGGCTTCGGGTCTGAAAGCTTAGAGCATTAGAGCATCTTTATTTATAGCACCCTATCTGGGATGCTTATTTTTTTTTCTTTTTTAAAAAAAAATAAATTAAAAATAAAAAGTAATCAATCGCAGAGCGTCACGTATCAGTGGAGCCCGCGAATAGTACAAAAGTTAGTGCTTATTTAGACACTTTAAAAGCTGATGCTTAAAAAGTGTTTAGCTTTTGGTGGGCCCCATACGTAAACATCCTTCTAAACTCCCTGGATAAAGGTGATCTTACATGTTTTAACTAAAAATATGTCAGAAAAGTTTAATATCTACGGGTGATATAGAGAGATCCAAAAATCTGATCATGTTACAATAATTGTACATCATTTTCTAAATGTTCCATGTAATTATTTCCCCTTTTGTATTATTTACTCTTTAAAATTAAGCTTTGAATTTTCTTACAAAATTGGACTCTTACAGAAGGAAGGTACGGGGAAAATATGTTCTTTTTAAAATGATCATTTGTTGTTCATACTTGGTTCATCACAACTATAACACTATTATCATGGTCGTTAATTCAAGGGATGCCATTCTCAAGGTTGATCCCAGTTTGATAATCAACAGTACGGCTACATATGTCATATTTGCTTGCTTACCAAACAACTACCTTTACAGAATTGATAAAACAACTATATTCAATTAAATAAACTTCAAACATTATAGCAAATAATGCTGCTGCTTTTTAGAAATAACCATCCACATCAAATAAATAAATCATTCGGATCATTTCCAACTAGTCTGCCAAATCTTTATCATATAATAACAAGAGATTTACGAGAGTTTGTGAGCAGTTATACATACAACCTAAATTATTTATGATTAGTATATCATATTATGAGTATATGATACATTGATCTTCAGTCTTACTATTACACTTTATAGATATTTTTATTTATTTTATTCTTTAGATGCGAAAACTACTCCCACTTGCATTTTTTTTAAAGAATTATTTTAAAATTTCATGCTCTTTGCTTATACTTGAATCACTGATCAACCAATCGTTAATCAAAGACCCACTATATATGTTATAATCATATCCACCTCCATCATCTATTATATAGTAATAGGAATAGAGGATTTCAAAACTATATGGATGACAAAATATGTCTCAGTCACACGAAATTAAATAAGAATTCAGATTTTATAAAGTAAATTATATTCTTCCATCGAAACTGGTCAAAGATATCTCATATAACAGCAGGTCTTAAGATCTCTCCGAAATATTAGAACCAAGTAACTACGAGTAGTATAATTCAAACATGAATTTTTTTTCAACAACATGCAGTAACCCTAATACAAAGCTAGACTGCATGCATATAATGGTTACTTTAATGATGTTTTGAGTTTTTATTTTCTTAAAGATAATGATGTGTTGAGTTATCAAATATAATCGTTCGAGCCGTTGTTTTTGATGCCGGTTGAGAGAGTGAGACCAAGATTGCGCTTCAATAAAATTACTAGCATATTTTCCGTACACAGTATTATAAATACTTCGCCATCAAATTTGTATTTAGAAAAAAATAGCTTCATTATTTGCTTATTTAATATTCTCATTATATAATGTGCATGCATCATTATATGTGTTGCTTTATGTAGTCTGGATTAAGGGAATGAGAAAAGAATGTCCTCTTTGAGTGGAGAGGAAACTGACAAAAAATGTGACACAGCCTTTCTGTAAAAAAGACCTATCATTATTGTGCTATTAATAATGAATTATTGAAAAACTTATAAATCGAATAAAAGAATATAGGATCGACAATTAAACTACTAAGATAATTATATGGAGCGTTGAATGTCTATCTAAACAAAGTAAGAGACATCAATATGCGACAACACTTTAGGAAGAAGGATCATTTAATAGTTTTGATAGAAATGAAGTAAACAAATTTTCTACAGCTGAATCTTGTTAAATATGTTCAAAGGTATGGGGCAAATTACCTGATATGCTTTTGATTTATGGATATAAATATATAGTTATCTAAATTATGAAGTTCAGTTATTCAATTAAAAGAAAAAAAATGAGACTAGGAAACATGAACTTGTCTTTTCGAACATGAACTTGTTTTCAAAATATTTGTACTGAAATAAAAAAATTATATTTTAGAGAAAAAAAATTCTCAACCCTCGGAAATTTATAAATAAATTATATCATACATATATATATATATATATATAAGTTAAAGAATGACAACGTTTTCCATGGTAAATAAATTTCAGGTAATTTGCTCATATCACCCCCAAAAGGAGTGAAGAAGTAACGGTTGATTTCCAGTCTTAGATTGTTCCTAGTGTATCTCGAAGCCCGACCACACCTTGTATTATATATGAATATTTCATGGGTCGGTTAAAGTCTGGTAAATGGATTCAGATGGTTCATGTGGAATTATCGGTGACATTGCACCACTGGACTTTTCTTTTAATATTATATATTGATTTAATCCGTCAAAAGAGAATTTGAAATCCAGTTAAAAACAGGTTTTGAACAAAAGCTAGCTTCATCCACTCACTAAACTCGACACGTTCTGCTAACCCGTCTTTTAAAATCTTCTAAAATTGGTTATCGTTTTTAACCATCAACGAAATCACTCGAAGGTAAGGTTCTCTTCGTTGCCACGAATGCCAAGACTTTTGGTGTCGCCTCCGGAGTAGCTAGCTCCCAATGAACTCCACCAAACTTATAACCATCTCTAACAATGACGCGCCAGACGACTAATAAGGGAGGGTTTCCGATACATACCTAGAGCCTTAAAATCACCACCAATGTCCGGTTTGTACACAACACCACGTAGTGTTTGAAACCGCCTCTCAACCCAAGAAAATTTCTGCTACTGCCACCATCTAATATGTACAAAGAGGGTCTGACCTCCACACCACCAAGAAGGAGTCACCTGCAGTCAGCTACGCTACCAATGAGGAATCAAGAAACCCATCACCAGCGCTGGGATGGCAACTGAACACAAGAGAGACACCAACACAGCTAGACCAAAGCCGAGGCACCTCTTGCCGCCTTTGAGAACCAAAGGTGATAGTGCTTCGCCAATAAGAACACTTGTGTCGACAGTGAGAACAAAGAGATAAATACAAGCGCCAAGACTCCAATTTGAGATGCGGCCGAAATCCATCGGAGTGCTCGATTTGGTGACGCTGAGATGCTACTGGAAAGAAACAAGACACACCGAGAAGGGCCTGAAACAGCCATAGAAGACTGATAGTGCACCACTAGAGTTAACTCATTTAGATAGAGCTTCTCAGCACTTTTGCATACATAGTTTGGCTTATGTCACACTTATATGATATGCATATTACAACGACTCAATTTGCGACGGATTGCTTGGATGTACTAAGATCATTTGACTGTTTTTTACTTGAGAATTATATATTTACTATAACTTTAATGGTTCTTTCAAAAATTTGTATTTTACATTTTGTTTCTTATCTTTTTAAATGCTTTTGCAGATTTGTTTACTTAAAACACATGAATAAAAGAAAATATTTATGGAGGTAATTCCAACTTGATATAAATTATCCATTTCGATATTTTTCCTACCAATTAACTTAATACGAAAGTTTTTTTTGCCTAAGCATTCATAAATCACAGTAAGAAACTTAATACGAAAGTTGGGAGACAAAAAAATAAGACTATGTTCCTTGACTGAGTCGGGTCATAAGGTAAAAGGTAGGTATGGGTATTCGGGTCTTCAGATCGGATTGGGTTAGTTTTTATCGGATCGGGTTAGTTTTTATCGGATCGGGTTAGTTTTTATCGGATCGAGTTGGTTGTTATCGGATCCTTCGAATCCTAAACAATTAGATCCAAATAGGTATTTGAAAATTTTCGGTTCGAATTCGAATCAATTTGGATCAATAATTAAAATACATGTAAAACACTTGTAGTTTTTAGGTACATAGGAGTTTCAGATTAGTTCGAATATTAAGGATTTTCGAAGGACTCGAAATACCCGAAATGGATTTAAAGATCCAAAAAATTTCAAATACCTAAAAAATATCCAAAATTTTACCCAAAACTCAAACCGAGGACCTAAAAGTACCCAGAATTTTACATGTCTATCCAAAAAAATATTTTTAAGAATCTGAAGTTTAATCTGAAACTCGAAATTATAGCTCACAACCCGAACCCAAAACTTAAAAAATCTATAAGTTGGAAAATACGTATAAAATATCTAATCGGTTTTGGGTTGGACATAAGCCTCGGAACTTAAGTTATTACATGTGGGTCCCGCCTTGTTTGACTTGCCGCAGGGCGGGTTTGACCGATTCAAAAGTTTTTAATTGTGAGTGCAAGTGCAGGTTGAGATTAATTTAAGCGGGAGGGTGCGTGTCAGCCGAATTTAAAAAAAAAAATATTATAAATATTTATATAATTTTATCATAAATATACTATTTTGATAATATTTTATTAACTAATCAGTATGTAATTAATAATTATTTTATTATGATTAATATTACCCACGGGTATAAGATTTTTTGTTTGCGGATTATACGAGTCAAATTTTTGAATAAAAAATGATTCGACCCATGGCGGATTAAAGCATGATCCATGGCGGATTCTGGATATAATGTACTATTTTCCTTCTTGTCTCTCTTTCGTATAAGTTTCCCTTCATGTAATCTATTTGGTCACATGAATATTGACACAAAATCTAGACCATTCAACGTCAAATTAACCAAGCTTGGTTTCTAGTACAAGAAACAAATGTGGTAAAAAGGAGTAGTCTCAATTACTTAGCCGCAAAATAACAGATCATTTCATGGAAAGAGCAAGATTATGATTTGAGATGACTATATACGGCTCTCATCTACACATTAGAAAGAATTCCTTGTTCTCAAAAAAAGTTTCCATTACTAACATAATTTGAGAACATCAAAGCTTCTCCACATTGCACTCTTCCGTAAAAAAATCGATTGTAGCCAAACTCACTTAGATGTCCAACTAACCTCTTCAACTCAGCAAGTCATAGGAGAGATATACGATTATTTTAGTATAAGAGATGTCTGAAGAAGAAGAGAGAGAAGATGGTGTTAAGAAGCCAATTCTTCAACTTTTATAAAGCTTTATATATCTGTAATTCTTTGATAGCACAAACTACGTTTTTGTTCAGAGTCTCTCTTTCTTCTTCAAACAGTTCACCAAACTCGTCGATCTTCAAAATCTGAACGCAAGCCAGTCACATATCATTTCTATGCATCAGCACTCACTTCCAAAAACAAGATTCACTAAAATTGAACTCGAAAAAATTGCACTTCAAAGTTTAAATATATATATCAATTAGATTTGGGGTTTACATAGATTCAATTGAACGAATTTACGCTCTTGTACTTCAAATTCAAATCCACTGACACTAACTATCTCTGAGTTTATCGATCGTGTTCACTGGAGCTTGTCAATATTCACCGGAGCATCGTTGGTTTCATTGGATTTGGTCGCCGCAGAGCAATTAGAAGCCCGTCGAATACAAATTTGGAGAACTCGTGGGAGAGAATAGATTAAGTATGTTTATTATTTAGGGGTATAATGGACTTTTCTCTGTAGATTTTAATGGTAAAAGTGGTTAAATTAAATATAAAAAAATAGTACTAAAAAGTGGTAGTTTAGCCAATTTCTCAATTTAGAAATAAATAAATAATTATTCAAACTGTTTTATTCTGTACCATTGCTAATAAAATGTAATCATTTTTTTTTGCAGGTTTATATTGGATTGTCTTTTTTATCAAGAACTATGCATTTTTATATTTGTTATGGATTGTATTTCAAATTTTTATCATATATTTTAAATATGTTACTGTTTTTAACAAAAATAGTAATATAAATATAACATGTCACCCCAAATATAAAGTTACAACGTACACCAAAAATATAACAAAAACTAATGTAGTGAAAAGTAGAAAATTCTAAAATTAAACACTATCAATCTTTTTAATATTTTTAATATTTTATTATGTCTGCATAAAGTACGAGCCAGTCACCTAGTTAACAATTAAATTAAATAACGTTATTTTTCTTATGTTTTTGTTTTATTGCTTAAAGGCCTACAACTATTTTTTTGTTAAGTTGAGATCGCTATATCCGTAAGATGAACGACAGACATCGATCCAACGATTACACATATTTTTGAGGATCTGAGAGTTAAACGGATCAAAAATAATTAAACTTTTTTCCTTAAATTTTATTAATTAATTGGCACGCTACTGGATGCGAGTTGATTTCATGAATAAATGTCGTAGAGTTATAGAAAAAATACAGAAACTATATTAAATGACGAAACCAACCATATATACAATACTAAAGAATTCTAAGCATATTAATAAATAATCAATATCTCGAGTGACAAAACAATGTATTAAGAGGTTGATTGTTTGTGATTTTTAGATTGGTTTTTGGATTTTGTTTTTGAAAACCCACTTTATTTACCAATCAAGATTTTGGAAAAATGGTTTTCCTAAAATCTAGGGAAACTAGTTTTTTGAATAACTATCTATTTCTAAACAAAAACTAAAATCCAACTTTTTCTAGTTTTTTACTTGTAACGTGATTTACATTTATTCTTATTACAAAAAAAAATCATTAATCCAACAAAAATTATCATATGGTACTTAAAAAATAAGTGTACATTAAAAGCAAAAGCTACCATAGGATATTTAAAAAAAAATAAGTGTACATTAATCACACATCTAACAATTAAATGATGTAAAATACAAAATAATTCAGACAAAATTTGAAAAATCATCAATAATATAAATTTATTTGATGACAAAAAGATAAATTTATTTATTTGAAGTTATTTATTAATATATATATATATATATTCGATAACTTTTGACTTTTTAGAGAAATTAGTTTTTTTCATTTACTATTTGATACCTATAAATTATATTTTATATTCTTTTATTTTTACTTAGTATTAAATAATATTAAAACTATTCCACCCCCTCCCTACTTTTTATAAACTTTACTAAATATAGGTTTTCAAAAAAATTTATATAAGATTCACGATAGTTTTATTTTTTATTTGAAGTTTTTCTCTTAAAATAATTTTATGTGTATTTTAATAATAGTATTTCATATTTTAGTTTTTCAAAATAGATATTGTAATATTAATAATATTTTTTATTTTTTAATTTTATAAAAACCTAAAAAATAAAAACAAAATCTAAAACAACAATTCATGTTTTTCAAAAAAACTAAAATCAAAAATCAAATTACCACATATCTATATATAGGATTTACGATATTTTTTTTGTATTTACATCTTTGTTTTAAAATAATTTTATTAAGTAAATTTATGTGTGTTTTTATGATAATATTTTATTATTTCAGAATAAATATTTTACTTTGAATAATATTTTTATTTTATTAGTTTTAATAGCAAAAACCAAAATTTAAAATCCAAAATCTAAAACAACCATTCATGTTTTTCAAAAAACTAAAATCTACTGCAAAATCAAAATCTAAAATCTAAAAACCAAAAATCAAAATCCAAAATCTAGAAACCAAACAAACAATCATCACCTAAATAGATACTAGAAAAAGAAACTAAATTAATCAGTTGGGATCCTCCATATTCATTTCAATGCCCTGTTGGAAAGCCGCATTTCCCGTACCCTGTTATCATTACAAGAGCAAAAAAAAGAGAACAAATTTAATTTAAATAAGAGCAGAAAGTGTGAAAAAGCAATATACTTAAAACTGATTAGTATTATTAATTAAAATGATAATTTTTGAGAGAGAATAGAATTAGAGCTAGGGCTGAGAATCATTATTCGATACTCGCTTCGTATCTGTTACTTACTCCATACCGATTTCAAAAATCCACGACGTTGTCAAGACAAGTAACAATCAACAAATTTCATTACTCACAATGAAAAAACAAGTACTCTCTCGGTTTCATATTAACTGTTATTGTAAAGATTTTTTTGTTATAAAATAAGTATCATTTTCGAATTTCAATGCAAAATTTATTAATTTTATATTATAATTTTTTTTGGTTGAAATATGTTTAAATGTATAAGTAATTATATTTTTTTATAAAAAATATATAAAATTAATGATTTTCTTAATCCGTGTGAACAAAGAGAGAATATCAATTATCATTTCCATTACTTGCTAGTAATCAAAAAAAAAGTACTTGATTTATTGCTAAAAAAACAAGTTAAATAACTTGCAAATATAAAAAAAAAAACACAAATACTTGGTAAAACAAATAGTTGTTTCAAACAAGTCAAGTATAAGAGTAGTAGTGAAATTACTTAGACAAGCCAGTCAAGTAACAAGTAATCAAAAATCAGCACTACTTGAGCACGAAGGTTGCGAGACCACGTACGCCGCTCCACCAAAATCGCACGTGCCAACACCACGTCCGTTCTTCTGATAGTAACTGTTGAACGCGTAAGAAGCGTGCGCCACTAACGACTCCGGGTCGTAACACGTGTCACCCTTCTGAATCGGACGGGCAATCAACGCCTCCTTCGCCGCAAGCGTAGTCCAGAGCTTCCTGAAGCTTCTCCTTAGGCGTCTTCCCGTTCGCCACGCACCACGTCTGTCCCACGTGCGACGGCTTCGTCATATCGTTCAACGGCGTTACCTTAACGGAGAACGGAACGTCGTACACTTTGTTCTCGTTCGGGTAAAACAACCCGTAGTTTCTCTCCGACGTGGGCCCCGGTTTCTGGTTCTCATTAAACAGAGCGAACAGATAGACGTTAAGTGGCTCCTTTGGTTTTAACGGCGTTCCGTTTCCCGTCAACACTCTTTTCACTAACCCGCCGTTATAAGCCGCCGCGTTGGCCGCACCGGCTCCGATCTCGTTCTCGTCTCCGGCGGAAGGCCATCCCGTCTCCGTCACCACGAGCTTGACGTCGTCGAATCCAACGGCGGCCATGGCTGCAAACACGGCGTCGATTTGCGCGTCGAAGAGACTGTTATACTTCAAACCGTTACCGGAATCTACAACCCCGGCGTTGTCCTTGAACAAAGCGTAATCCAACGGAATATCATCGGCGTTAGCCGCGTACGCGAAGAACGGGTAAACATTCACCATCAAGTGCGACGACGTTTTTGCGTAGCAAATCGAGCATCGGTTTTAATAACCGGTTCGATTAGTTCCGGTTTAAAACGAACCGGTAGACGGCGGATACGATTCTCCAACGCGCTCAACGCAATCGGCGACGAGACCTTAACCGATTCGTCGAGGTTGAACTTAACCAAAGAGCTATGAACGTTCGTCATAGCTGCGACGAGATACGTCGTCGTATTCTCAGGATCGAGGAACACTTCGTTCCCGACGGCGATCGCTTCAATATCAGTCGCCGTCATGTACTTCTTCACGTTCTCCTGAACCCCAATTATCGGTGTAGCTCTGGTCCGCGGCGGCGGCGGTGAGATCCTGTTGGGAAGCGAGACGACGACTTTGATGCCGGAGTTTGCAAGCGCGGTTAGAACGGTTTCGTCAGTGTCGAAAAGCTTGACGCGGTTGATTCCTTGGGCTTTCAGAAGCTCAACCACTTTCTCCGGCGACGGGAGGTTGTTAGCTATCCGGCCGTAGTTCACTCCGATCATCCCAGAATCTGTGAAGAAACAAAAACAAAAAGAAGATGATACGAATCCAACACGTGGTACACTCGTGTGAGGAGAGAGTATGGTGTTGAAGATTAACCTGCATATGTGGATGGGATTACTGAGAAGCATGAGATTATTAGGACAGAGAGCACAAAGACAGACATTGTTGCGGCGATTGAGAGATGTTTGTGTTTCGGATGAGTTTAAAGTGTTGTTTATAGAGTGATTTAAAGTCACTTTATCTGTTTTCATTACACTGTGACCCATTATGTTAAGAAAAGTAGTTTTTGATGGTTTTTTACTTTATTGATCTCAACTAAATTCAAACTTGCAGTGGAGCTTAACTAGTAAGGCCATAACCCTACGGTAAAAATTACTGTAAAATGGAGTAAAAATGCAGTCATGAATAAATAAATAAACATATTATTTTATTTATAGAATAATGTATTTTTTGTTTGGTCATGACTGCATTTTCTACTCCATTTTACAGTAATTTATACAATAGGGTTAAAAAATGCTCTAAGGTATAATGTTCCATCTTTTTATTTTTTTCTTTCTCTTTTTCTAACTTCTTGTTTTCTTTCTTTTTATATAGAAAATGATTTTATCAAATTCATTACCTTTCCATTTCTCCAAAACATAAACTCTATTTTTTTCGTCACTGTCTTTTTTTTTATCAACATGGAGATTTAATTTATTTTTAAAATTATTAACTTTACAAATTTGAATTCATAAATTGTGAATAACGCAATTCTCTAAATCTAATTGAATAGCTAGATTTGTAAAATCACTATCATTTTTGAAGTGAAACCCAGATCCATGTCTTCTGTTTTCAATATATTTGGTTCTTTCCTATGGCTCAATCATGCATATCTTTCTTTTTATGTATTTATATACAACTCCTTTATTTTCGTTTAGTTTACATATCAATTTCAAAGTTAACTATCTTAACAATGAGTTTAAAGCAGTAGACTTTTATTTATGATTTCATAGAAGTTTTTACAAGGAAATCATGTTTTTATTAATCTTTCCTACTTGATTTTGGTTTTATTTTTTTAGACAAAATATGCTTTTGGTTTTCTAAAAATCTGAAAGTTAAGAAGAACTGTGTATGTGTTTACAAGTTGGATGCTTGAAAGTGCAGGGCGTTTCAAGTTGGACTTTTGTAAATTCATGATTTATTTATGAGACGGCAATCTTATCTGACTGAATCTTTGCTTTAAAGTTGATTAAATGCTTTATTGATTTCAAATTGTTAATAACTTTCAAAGTTACGTTTTTATCTTAACATAAAATTGTGTTTTACGCAACAATTCAAAGAAAAATCTAATTTATTTGATTTATGTAAATATTAATTTTGGATAGAGTAGGTCTATGTCCTTGTATACGAGTACATTGAGAGAAGGTGTAGATGTGTATACAATATTAGTGTACACAAATACATGTGAAGGGGAGATAAATTTATGTGTAGAGGTAAAGACGACGAAACATGATTTAAGTGAATGAAAGAGTTTTTATGTTTGATAATAAAACTTATTTTAGAGATGTGATATCATAAATGTTGATATTATATTTTTTGCATTCTCTTTATAATACGTGCATCTAAAAAAAATTTCATCAATGCACCTTAAAAAATTTCATCAATGTACCTTGAAATTTTCAATAAATATTTTAAAATCTATTTGTATAAATTTTTTATAGTAATACATTATTTATCAAAAATCTGAAATTTTAAAACTATTTTGTCAAGCACATCAGTTTAAAATCTACTTCTTTAATCAAGCACATTAGTTATCAAAATCTGAAGAAAAGACAAACAATTTAGCGTGGGCTCACATGGGCCTAGTAATTAGTCTCTCGGGCCACGAAGGCCTAACAATTAGTCTCTCGGGCCACGAAGGCCTAACAATTAGTCTCTCAAGCCACGAAGGCCTAACAATTAGTCTCTCGACTCAATTCTGCAAGTACAATAGACTCGGGGAAAGTTATCATGATGTAACTAATGTGGAAGTGGTGGAATCCACACCATTACTTAATTTTTCGTTTTATAGTCTAAAAACATGTTTTCATTTTATCACATATTTACTTAGTGGGAAGCTGAAGAATCCTATTAAAATGTTTAGTAACAAGGGGACAAAGTGGAAGATAACTAACTATTCCATATTCTATACGCACTCAACTGCTCAAGAATATTTTTGGATTAGACGAACTTTCGTACATCATGCCGGTAATTTTTTATATATTTCTTACCATTCATATAGGTTTCTATCAGAAATATCACTTCATGTACATGTACCATATCCATATGATCTAAAGCCGGTTCAAAACATAGATAAAGTAACTAACCGCTTAAAACATTATAATTTTAGATGATAATTTTAATTATATAGAATACACTAAATCTTTTTACATAAATAATAAAAAAATAATGTTTTAAGTGAACTTAGAGAATTAACAAAAAATTAAAAACATTGGACCGGTACTGACCATATCATAACTTATCTTCTTTACATGTGTACCATTTTTGAAGATGCTATGGAAGGTCTCTATAACTTAATTGCCTTACATACGAAGAAATTAAAATCAGAAAATTCAAACAGAAGAGTTTTATAATTGTTGTTGGCAAGTCCACAGTCGCATCATAAACCAACATAAGACCAAAAAAAAAAAAAAAAAAAAAAAAACATAAAAACATAAGACCCAGACGACAAATCTTTTTTGAACATTAACTTTCTTTTTGAAATTCTCTTTTTTTTTAAAAAAAAAATTGTCAATTTAAATGTTTTTTTTGTGTAAATATTAAATTTTATTTAAATATCTCTTTTTTAATAGAAGTTACATAGGAAACTAATAGTAGAAAGGAAACCAAAAACTAAACACACATGTGAAATGAGAAGAGAAGCAACGCTGTACTGATCTAAAGGACAATGAAACAAATAATATACGACCAAATAGATAGATAGAGTAATAATTAAGGTTGCTACATGAAAAGGCTATCTTTGATAAAATATGAGACCCGTTCGGTAAAAAAATTACATTGCCCAAAACACTAAAATACAATTATTTTTTATTTTATAATACGTAAATCAAAATATTAATATTATATTAATAAATTTAAGTTTTTATTTTTTAAAAAATATAAAATCTGCGCAATGCATAGTAACCACCTAATGCATATTAAACGAAATTGATCAATTCTCTTTTTTTCTGACAACTGATCAATTCCTCTTTTTCTGACAACTGATCAACTTCTCACGACGTGTGTTTATAGTGATGTATAAAGTTAAGATGTACGTGACTCTTGGGAATTTAATAACACATAAAATCTAAACAACTTCTCTACAAAATCTGTTTTGGGATAGT